>NHOP01001316.1:0-11185 GCA_018697155.1 Pyramimonas parkeae | reverse complement strand
CCTCTTGCGGTGCCAGTTTCGAGATGACCTTTTGAGATGTCAGGAGATGAATGAGAAAGTGTCTTTCTTAAACGCCACAATCTTTGAAATCAAGCTTCAGTTGGGGTGTGATAGCATTCGCATATATGTTTCGTTTTTACCATCTGGGGAAAGGCGCGACCGCGCAAAAAGGTGTTTCCACATTGAAGATGATATGACCCAACTGATTGACTTTGTCAACTCGTGTGGCGTATATTCAGGGCTCATGTACACGCATCCCGAACTTTGTCGAATATGCGTCGAAAGTGGCACCAAATAAACTGCCAAGAGCGTGTGCCGAGTGGTCCTTTTCCAGGGTTATGTCGCGATTTAGTGGGATGCAAAAACTGTTATATCAAGCGTGAATGACGGCTAGTATCGTTGGTGGGACGGGCCAGTGATTTTGTATATCCACCATTGCAATTTTGCTGAGAATTCATGTAAATTTTGTTGAACTATGCAAGTGACAGTCTTAATGACCGCCAATAAATGATGTATCTGCACCATTGATTGGCGGCGACATATTCATGCGGTGCAGGAAACCTTTGAAAATTTTGATATTTGGACAGCACAATTCGCCCCTGTTCTCAGCCCAGTGTCTGGTTTGTAGCTGACATATGTTGTATAATTGTAGATTCGTAGGCTTCAATGTATGCAGCATGTGGGTCAACTTACATGAAATAGGGGTACCATATGACATGCATTTTAAGGACGAATAAACACACAAACAATTTGCTCCATTCTCAGCTTGAATGCCAGATATCTTGTTTGAATTAAATAATCTTTATTCAACAACTACAAACGATATCGAGCGAGAAAACGTGTTAAAGCGACGCGCTCCGGCCTGACTATCGCCGCGTCAGCATTGCGCAACATGCAATAAACAAGTGGACCACCACACTTTTATATACGTACAACGTGATAGTCACGTTTAGGTAGCACGTGTCCCGTTTAGACATTATTTGTCCCTGCCGTCATGACATTTGCCACACGAAATATCTAGATATTTCATCTTCGTGTCTTCCAACACATGACACTGAATACCCGACACCGGCCGGCAACTCGTGCTCGCTTGTCCAGACGCGAACTGGCGTCCGGTCACCGTAAGCATTTTGCCGGCGGTGCGATTTGTGAGACGATCACTCACTTTAAATACTTGCAGCACATATGCAATTCTACCTGAGGTGGACGGTTATATCATGTGCTACAAAATGCATATTTATCATGAATGCTTAAACGAACAACATTCATCATGCGAAGAAGTATGTGCTCAACCATCTGACACTCGTGTTATCGTATACTGCATGCAGTATCACGTTTGCCGATATGCGATACTGTGAGCTTAGGTTTGCCGACAGTTGTGTGGAACTAGTATCATTTTTGAAACAGGGTGAACACAAAAAGCAAGAGATACTTCTCAAGTCTGGGTTATCAGCGCATGTGTTTTTAACGTCTAAATTGTCGACATGTACCAGCTGGGTTTTGTTTGACGAATCCCCAACATGATGTAGATAAATTTACTTATTTGATTGCATCATATCCATCATATGTTGCCTGTATGTAAAGCATGATCCTTGCAGCAATCGATTTTGCAACAGACCGTTTGAAGCGTCCCGGTTCCCCTAGAAGTCTGTGCGACACATGATGACATACACGAGTTTGACGTGCAAATGAATGCGAACGATATTCGAAATCACGCGCGTTTTGGCTTCCATTGTGGCGATATGTACAAAACGCGTTCATGCCAATTGCACAACGATATATTCACTGAAACGCCTGACGAGCCGCCGCACCACTTCGAAAGCCGCAGCTACCGTGCGCGCGGATGATCTAGGCAGCGCATTGCGCATGTCGCATATTGACGTCCGCGTCGAATCGTGCATGAAGTGCAGACCGGCAACACGTGCAGCATACATATCATGACGAAACTCCAGGTCTAACTTAAGATAGGTGCTGCAGTATTTGTTCACATTCGATTCATGGCACAGCTGGGCGACACATTTTGACAGCCTACAGTATATTCCAATTGGGTGAAACTCGATTAGATGGTCCTGCGCGGATACTCGCATTTGTGTTGCTGATGAAGGACGGTATCTACATGTGTACAATCTACCTGAAACGTACTGCATGAGGTACACTTGAATCTTTCTAATCAATCAACTGAACACCATTGCACACGTACACATGATGTGTACATATAATGGGTCATGACACATTAGCTGAGCGGAAGCCAGACAAACGAATCACACACAGAAATGTGTACATATATCTAGAAATTTGATATGTACATATATACACATCAAATTTCTACAACTTGATTCGCCAGCACAGCATTGCATTGAACACAACACATCCTATTGTACGCAGATAGTGCTGGCCAAGTACAGCGACGGTCATCTCAATTGGCAACATCCATTGTCAGGCAGATTGCTTCGAGCGACTGGAGCTCATTTCCTGGAGAGGCGATGCTGGGCTTGATGAGCATCAATGAACAAGAGGATCCTGGACAACTTGAATGGACACGGCAGGATTCCGGAAAATTTCGTTTGGTGTGCACTGGATGGAAGATGGTGCACGACTTTTATCTTGAGCGCTGCACCATTTCTCTTTCAACATTCTGGCTTCAAGATGCAGTGTATGTCTTTCTAGAAGGCGAGTTTCCCAGACTGCACACCATCACCATATTGTTTTGCAAGATCACTCCACCAGCAAGTGCAAGAAGGATCTTAATCCCAGGGGAAGCAAGCTCTGGGGATCAGATATTGCACTCATTGGAGAACCGTGGCAACATCCGTGAACTTAATCTTCATGTTGCGCTCTCAAATAAAGGAGCTGAAAGTCTAGCTACTTTACAGGCTTTGAACAATCTGACACTGTTGTATTGCACAGACATGACAAACACTGGGGTCATGGCACTGGCTTGTATATCTACACTGCAAACGTTGACTATACATGAATGCTCCAACAAGATATCAGCAGAGGTTTTCAGAATTCTGTCTACTCTGCAAATGCTGAAATCTCTCACTCTTGGAAACTTCCACCTTGGCGGAAATATGAAGGAGGCGCTAACCGCATTTGCTGAAGGGTTTCCTGCTCTCCACTCTCTTCACATGTGCAAATGTTGTGGGATCACAACACAAACACTGAAGGTTCTCGCAGACCTGCCAAGATTGGATACTTTGAAGCTGCAATCTTGCATTGGAGTGGACACAGGCCTACAGTGTGCCTTGATGTCACTCAAAACAGTTTGAAAATGTGGGATGCAATCTACACAGGTAGGGGACATAGAACACCTTCGGCATCTGATCAGGTTTCTTGAGCCAGTGGTGCATTGCAGTCATCAATCAAGGGATGCAGTGTCGTCTTTTCCCGGCGCTCCACACTTTCACGATATACAAACACCAAGGTAAAACCGGCGACACTCACCACGATGACTACAATTTGGATTTCAGGACTGGCAGGTGATGGCACTCATGTCCAATTATCGTGTCAGGTTCTGGCATTCAGCAGTAAATCGGGCGATGTGGCAAAAGCTAGAACAGAAAACAAGCTGGTGACTGACATCACGAAGCTACCATGATTCAGCTGCCCTCATTGCAAAACCAGAGTTTGTCAATGTGCAAATGTGGTGTGACTCTCAAGGAACTATATAGGCTACAGAAGCATTAGCCTGACTTGCAGATGTCTGTTCCTGCCTCTGAATTGGAAACTCAACGCTAACGCAATGTCTACAGAAACTTGATGATCCTTTTGTGCTTTAAGCACACAAGGTGCTCCAATTGTAGTTGAAATGGCTACCTCCGTCGCTACGGTCTGTATTCAGAGTACACATCTTTACAATGCAGTGTGTCTTGTAAGAACATATCATGAGAGTGCCAGCATGCCAACGCTTTTGTGCACTTCACTGCACTTGTTCTCAGCAGGCAGTCGTGTCGACAAAACATACTTGCGTGTGCTGCATGTCTGCGCAAACTGTGTCATCAACAAAGGATTTGTAACAACAAGTCTTTGCAACATTGAACGTGCTTGGACATGCAATGGTCCTAAAGTTGCAACCTCTAACAACGGCTTCCAGCTGTACAGGTAAACATCCAGCAGCGTTCTACACCTCAGATTGAAGGAAATCGTATCTGGTATTCAAGCACTTGATATTCTAGAGTGGCTAAACATGAAGTATTCGTTCTCACACAGGTTGCTATAATTGGTAACAAACATGTCGCCACCCATGTACAATTGTATATGTACTCGTCAGCTTTTCAAAAGGATCTTCCTGGGTACGTGAATTCATCTACACACAGTCTGAATCAGCGTATTTCCCATTCAAAACCAGTAGTTGAGGTCAATTCTTCCAAACAGTGTTGTACCAATTAAGCATGATGGTACGGCGTGGGCCGAAATTTCCGGCAGAAGCCGAATGGTAGGAGTTACGCGAAACAGTGAAGGTGTACCCTGCATTTGCTAGAAACATATACTTTGATGCACACTGCGTTGCCCCATCCACTTTGCTACGAGCATCGAATTGCGCCTTAGTGTGCAAGCAGGTTCCATACTCCGAAGCTTGCTTCTTGCGTTGCTCCTGTGAACGTTCATATAGCCTGAACATGCCTTATTTCCCGAATAAACACAGCAGCCGAAAAATGCAATCACTCGAGCCTGCGATATGCAAATTGTGCTGAAATGTGCTAAATTGTGGAAGAGCATAAAGCTGTTTTTATTGGTAAATATACATTCTGCGATACCAAAGTAAACGGAAATCTTACAAATATAAAGTGAACCAAAGCCAACTACGTACATGTGGTGTTGCTTGCCAAACACGACCCACAACGAAATACATGACATGTCCGAACTAGGAACACATTCAAATCATCATTCATCGTTCCTTGACAATCACACTGTTCGAAATTGGCACCTGTCAATACATATCACATACTTGGTAAATAAACAACTCAAAGATGCGCATGTTGTGAAGGTATTTTCACAACATCCGCAACTAAATTTAATGGAAGGCGGAGGTGTTCCTGGAAAGAACCGAAACATGCGTGCTACACATACTGCATGTAAACCACAAAAAATACTGTTCACATCAGCATGTCAGAGGCTCGCACTACATCGCCAGAAGGCAGGTAGAACATCATTGTGGCAATTTTCTTGGATATGTCTGGATGAGCCCCAATGTTAAATCCTTTTGCGTCGGTCTGGATACGGAAATCTCGAAAAGCCCACTTCTTCTTGATGTCCATTTTCTGCCACAGGACCGCCTCAAACTCCTTACTAAAAAGCACTTCACCCAGCTTTTTCCAGAGTCCTTTGGCCTTGGCCCACCCCTTCACCACCCTGAGTTACAGACGAAATGCCAAATGAACAAATTGTTGGCTTCAGCAAATTTGGAGTAATGGACCTGCCTGTGTGGGTGGTATGTATAACATTCACTTAGACAACAGTTGACACACTGAATGCAGATTCGTTCGTATGAAAAGACAAACAGGCGGCATCTTTACAAATGATTGAATCTGCGTTCAATATGCTCTGCCTTTGCAAATCATTCTGACTCTTGACTATTCCAAGCAGTGGAATCAAACATCCGTTTCAGAACCACTGGGCAGCAAAGCCAATGTTGTGCACCTGAGAGGAAATGAAGCGTTGTACGTGTTTCATCGATATTGACAATGTCAAATCAAAGCCAGGTAGTACGCGATACAATAAAAAACGAAATGACCAAACGCTCACAAACGACAACACTTGCACGCTTGAAAGAAAATTAAACAATCAGAAGACTCCTGGAAAATAATCCATGAGATAGTTAATCCTTTTGCGTGGTCCATGCTAGGAAATCACGCAATCGCGCATGAAAGCGATTCAAAGCGGGACTCGCAGAATTCAAACATTGCAAACCTTTTCCAAATGAGTTGATCATCATGACATTCACTACCATACCAAAAGAAGGTGTCGCAAGAATATTCATGAAAAATAAGCTGAAGCGATTAGGTGATGGAGAAATTATTCCACGGATGAACTACAGAGCCATGCCACTACATCCCAATTTTCATTTGTCCAGACAATGATGGTTTGGTCAGCACTACCTCTTAACATGCAAAGCGCGAACCAGTGCATCCATATCAGAAGAGCAGAATGCAGGAAGAGCGTCATATGAGAAGACCTATTGCTTATCCAGCCGCGAACTGGCATTTCTGACAGAAGGGAGACCAGAAAACGTACTTTTGGGTTTCAGTAGCTTGGAGCAAATCTTCGAGCGAGGTCTTATAACGTTCGCCCGCATTCTTGTGGGACACTTTCTTGGACCGGCCCGACTTGACATCCTGGTGCATCACCGCCGTCGGGGGCCAGTACATGTCCAGAGCAGCGTAGGTCACGGCGGGGAAGACGTTGCACCAGAACAGCGACCTCTGTGTACACAAACACATTCCTGCCCCACACTGTATATTAACCCACCAGGCTTTGGATACCTCAGAAAGCAGAGCGTCGGGTTAAGTATCATAGGGTCGAGACTTGAACCCTTTTAATGTATGTCATTGCCTTAGCCTTGAAATCATCACAGGTCCTGCTGACTGATGGATCACACCAATTAGCAAGTTATCATTCCACTCACCAAATCGAGCGCGTACGTATTTTGCTGGTTTACGGTGTATAGTGATTTTTTTTTATAGGAGATCACGAGTCATGACAACATAGGATCGTAGCCCACCGCAATGTCGGCTACTACCTCCACCCTCCTGCATACTACCAAGCCAAGCGTCTGGCACCATTCCCGTCACGCCACTGTTGTCGGCACATAAATGGTAGTCTTTTCTGCGCTGGAGGAAAACTGAGTGCACCCCACTTTTTGTTGGATTCCAAGCGGACATATTCCGCCTTGTCTCCAACAAGAAGAATCATGCGGGAAATGTCTCCTTGGATTTATTCATACATGCTGGGAGGTATATCGATTTAAGAAAATAGACCTGTTTGATTCAACAGTTAGGTATCTTCAGCAAAGGCATCAACATCGTTGCATTTGCAAGTAGCTGATATTCAGAAAGGAACCTATACAATGACATGAGACTTGATAATTGATGGATAATTTTGGTTTGCATACCTGCACTTCTTTTTGCTCCAAAGATTCCTGAAAAAATGCATTGTTGCATATAACAAAGGATGCACAATTTAAAAACTCAACAGAAGCAAGAAACAGGAACATGATTTGTTTTGTTGGCATACAATGCTTACACCCAAAATCCAACCACAAACTTCTCAGGGTCAAAGAATTTAACTGTTGTCGTTCCCAAGCTTACATTCAGTGATCTTGATGGTGGGCAAAAGCGTCATACATCTGCAATTTCCCATCGCAATGACCCAGTTGCTGACCATGCAAATGAAAGTGAAAAAAAACAACACAATTTTTACGCTATTGTAGACACTCCCTTTGGGATACCCCTTAATCGTGGTTCAAAGATTAATCTTTGTTACAATTATCGTACACCCACAGATACATCCACTCATTTAGCAATGTTCCTCAAGCTGCCATCGATTCAAATGATTGATATATTCGTTACACGACAAGAAGAACAAACTATCAAAGAATCTAGGTCCTTCTCCCGTGCTCTTCGTAACCACGACATTGAGGAGTTCCCCCTCCTCCCGAAAACACCGGTCTGGCGCGGCTGGACCGGCAAAGCATCGCAGTCGCTAGGAAACGCAATCGTAATGATGACATGCAGAACGAAAACCAGCCAAAACCATGACATGGAATCCTACCTTGAATGGGAAGTCCGAGATGGGAGCCGCCTGCATGAAGCCGCCAGTAAACACGTATTGCACGTGGGGATTAGATTTTTCAATCAAAGCACTATTTTTCCATCCACAACAAAAAAACTGAAAACAATAAAGTATGAAATTCAAAACTCACAACCAACATAACATACGCCTTGATTTGGCAGTTTTTGCAACAATTTTTTGGATGATTTGTCGCTTAGATATCATGGTACATATATCCAAATATATAACAAAAACACGCTCATCAATGATATTGGTTTCCAAAGAAACTTGGTACCAACAAAGGATCCTTGTTCGACAATTGCTTTCTGTGGCAAAACGTCATGCAGGATGCATCATGGCAATTCAATAGATTCATGCGTAAAACCTGTCAGGTCAGGTGAGGACAGACCTTAAGCCCAGCTATGACCCAATCCTTGAGGGTATGGTTTTTCGTGCTGCCAGCAAAGGGGTGGTCAGGACAACTGGGGTACAGTCCTTGCCCACTTGCTGTTTCTCCAGCATTGTCTGATTTACCACCTGTATGCAGATCAGCAGTAACAAAGAATAAATCATCTACACTGTGTCCCATGTGCTTTCAAGCGAGAACTGCACTCGAACCCAACATAAAGGGGACATCTGGCCACATCGACTATCAGGCCGTAGCTCTGATTCAATTTCATATTCAAAAATGAATGCAAGGTGATGAAGAAGGTCACTACTTCCTCGTGGAATCCGAGCTGCTCACTCACTAAACATTTGAAAAAGCTCGCACTTGCATGGATTAAGCTGTACCAATAGACAGTATTCTAACCTGGTAACTCGAAGACGTCAAAACCGCTTGTGTAATTTCATTGTACACTAACGAAATTCGATAGCGGACACACGCTTGGCTTTAGCCAGCCGGTAGCAACTGAATGCACTTCCTTTCTTGAGCATAGCAGTAGGTGTCTGAAAATGATTTAACTGAGACAACGCAACGCCTGAGCATGCTTCAACACGACGAGTCCAGCGAAAATTGGGACAAAATGCGCCCGACAACCCGATGAGCAGCCAAAATCAGGGAAAGAGACGCGCAAGTCAATTATGTGCGTATCATGCAACATGAGGCACCTTCTATGATCGTGGGGCATGAGAATGCTAGCACCGCAAGCGATATAATGTGTAATCCGGCGTTGGCAACAGCCATTTTCGCAGCGCACTGGGCTGTTGAAAGTGGGGGTAGTGCCCTGTGGAGGATATGGTAGGTGGCCACTGCTATCGGGAGTCAAACAGCGGGCACTGATTCAAGAATCGATTGATATTGGGATTGTGCACACGGTGCTCCTGCGAACACCGAGTAGAGTTATTCGACATGAGACAGAAACGGGATTGTCACAAAGGTGGTGCACCTAGAAGCGGCATCCCACTGACATAAATCAAATATCCTATTCGTTTTATTTTAGTGAGATGATTCGCTGCTGGATTTTGACTGGGATCTGCCTGACGATTCTTCTCCAACCCTTTGTTGGGAGCGTGGAGAAAAAACCGGTGAACCTCCACTAATCATGGTAGATATCTAGCGATTGGTAACATAAAAAGACTGGAATTATTGGTTACCGAGCACTCAGAAACGCTTGTGGACGGAAAAACGGGACTGTGCAGACGAGCTTCTGCAACCACCGGCCTCTACTGGAACCTTACAGGGGACTGCGATTCGCGAATGGATTCAAGTCGGGATTGAAGAGATGCCTTACCAACAAACGGCCTTTGGATTCAATTTTCCTTGTGCTATGATTCGGTAGCAGATGAAAGCTAGGATCGTATAGACCGTGCCCCTCCAACCACCTGCCTCTCCATAAACTTTACAGAGAACTTTGATTCGCCAGTGCTTTGAAACCGGGATTGTATAGACGATGCTCCTGTAAGCACCGGCCTCTGGAACTTTACCGAGTACTCTGATTCTCTGGTACATTAAACCCGGGATTGTCAAACGGTGCTGCTGCAACCACCGGCCTCTGAGTGAACTTTGCAAAACACTCCGATGCGCTTCTAGATTGAAAGTGTAGACACTGCTGCTCCGATCGCCGGTCTCCGAATGAACTTTACCGAGCGGTGCGATTCACAAGTGCATCAAAACTTGGATTTGTATCGACAATCCTTCTCCGAGCAAATGCCACTAACAAAGCTTGGGTGAGTATTTTCTGTTCGCCACCGGATTAACCCCAGGATCGTCCAGACGGCGATTCTCAAACCACATGCCAATGAACATACTTTATCGAACTCTCATGTCTGAGCACACCGTAGTCCGAATCCCGGCGTGAGAAGTTACTGCCTCCGCGGAGGATTCATCGAGCGCCATGCATGCTAGAGGGTCATCTTCGATTCGCAAGTGAACATATCAATTGCCAAAACAACCACCCTGACGATGGTGGTTGAAAGGCGTTAAAATCCAGAATCGTTTATGGAGCGGTGTCCAACCACAAACCTTGGAATGAACTTTACACGATACAATTTATTGAATTGAAATTCAATTAAAGTACAGTGATCCACTACCGGATCAAAACTGGGATTATCTTAACCGTGTCTCTCCAACAATCGGCCTGTGGATACATTGTACCGAGTACTCAGATTCGCTGGTATGTCAAAAATGTGAATGCAAGTATTGTGACAAGTCTGGCGCCCCCCCATTGCGGGAGGCAAGTGGGCTACGTTGGATTGACATCATAATCGAATGATCGATTCGGTCGAAGTCCAGGTTCACATACTCAAGAGATTGACCAATGTCACGGATTAATTCATATCAATGTCATGGTATTGTCAAATCCATGAATACAACATCAATCGACATAATCGCTACAGATAACTATCATGATGAGTATGAGCAAAGGCACTTTTATTGCGAATAATCAATAGGGCACCACGTTGATGGCAATTGATCGCATTGCATGTCTCAAAATTGGAAATTCGACGGACGTCAAGGTTTGAATGACGATTCCCCAACAGAATTGGAAATAAACGCGAAAATGTACATTTTGACCAAGGAGATCACTTATGCATGAGAACCAAACTACATATTCTTGGTTTTAGCCTCATTTGCGGTTCGTGTAGGCAAGCTCTCGAAAAAGGAAGATGGACAGCCCACGGGCTGAGAGTTTTTTTTACAACAACGTTGCCATGGTGGTCAAATCGATTGCTTTTACGAAAATTCTGATAATGAATACAAAAAGATGTATTTCGCCAGAGCGTAGATATATTAGGGTTGTAGAACATGCAAGACTTTATGGTTTTGAGTGGTAACGCTACGTTTAATTCGAACACACTAGTGGGTTGCGCAGTGGAAGCGTGGTGGGCCCATAACCTCTCATAACACAAGTGGAGGGAAGACAGTGACTCTAGTTGTTCAAATGATTATGTCTACGCCTTTTATACTGGCGGC
>NHOP01001315.1:0-11186 GCA_018697155.1 Pyramimonas parkeae | reverse complement strand
CCCACCTTCTAGTAGCTCGTCCACGATTTCCAGTGTATGCTGAGGGCAGTCAGTATATGGAGCACCGACGACTGCGAAAATGACGCAGAACAAGGACCGTACCAATCAAATTCCACATTACATTGCCGAAAGATTTTTGACAGCGATGGGGAAACCCTTCCTGGCCTGCTGGAGTCTGGAGGTTCCACTTGCCAAACAATCAGCGCTGCGCGGGTAAATGAACTGGTGAACAAATTCCAGGACAAATGGGACCACGAAATGCAAAAGCAAATGGAGGAAACAGGAATGAGCAAAACAAAGCAAATGCCATCCAAACAAAGTGAGCGCGGCGCCCTTGGCCATGTCCTAGAGAAGATTGCCAAAGCTGTTGTGAAAGGGCAAAGTAAAATTACCCCTTGGAGTTCCCTGTCTTGACGTCATTGATGATAGTGAAGTCTTGCACCACCCCAAACTGGGAAAAGAACCAGGCAAGGGCCGCCTCATCCGCCTTCAAAACAAACAAACCAAACAAACAAACAAACAAACCCCTTACAAACGAGGTCTCAAATAAAATGCGTACGTTACCTAAGGTGAAATATTGCCGTCCAACGGTCGTGAACGCCAAGAGGGGAGTGCATCGGGGGTCTGAGATAATTTTCCCAAACCTACCCAAGCTGGATTCACTCATACCTGATTTTCCCAAAGCAGGATCCATGGATCTTGCATGCACACACCCACCTGCTACAACATCCCACTTATCGATCTCTGTCGCACATGTTCTTCGGAGATCCCAGTTCATCAGGTGCTGGTGAATCGTGTTCTATGCAAATCTCGATATGAAAATGCGGACGAAACGACGCACCTGTGGGCGAGTTCAAACTCCATCAGATACAACATGACTTCCGTCAACAAAAGATAATTGATAGGGAGTCGCTTGAATGGGCGTAAGTGATATTTGATAGTGAGGGTATTTTAGACCTTGTTGGCCAACATCTGTGCGTACATCATGCTGGTGAGCAAATATCTCCAGCTTGACCCACGTAATGGACTGTGTCAGCAGACAACATCCCAAGGCATCCTTGTTGATATGTAAGACAAACCGAAAGTTCAGACTGCTCCTGCATTTGAGGAACAAAATTTATCCCGGCGTCTTTTCCCAGAAGAAGACACTGAAACACACTCTCAATGGATCAGGTGAAACCAGGGCGCACCCATACTTCCCACACAGTTCGTGCGCTCAACGATGCTCACACTTAGTCCCTCACTACCAAGACTCCAGGGAGAGTATGAAAGGCTCACTTTGTGATTGTCCAAAAGAACTCTCTCTAGAAACAGCATCTCGTTCGAAACCAAGGTGAACGGCTACAGTCATTTGAAGAAGATGATGACACAAAAAATGAACTGACTGCAGAATTCAGATGGCTTGACCACGCTCGAATAGGTTTTACTGCAGACCCGTGCAATTCTTCTGCTAACCTTATGCTTCTTCATACCTGCTTCGGCAGTCCTCCCACGAACACGCGGCGCTCAGGGGGGGCTTGCTGGGCCTGCAATCGTCGGGTGCCGACATCCATACCCATGCTGCCATACATGCTTGGGACAGTTCCCATCTGAGCCATCATCTTGGCTGCCTTGTCAGTGCGCTGAGGCTCTCCGATGTCGCACTGTCTCGCGCAGAACAGAACGCAATCCTTTGTTAGCTTGCCTTTGCAAAAGATGCATTTTCTGATCGATGCTTTGGCAACTTCTCACAGCGCATTTTCGAAAGGCGAGATTTCTTTAGAAGCGCTGCTGGTCCTGGTCCAGAAGTACATGTTTGAAAAGCGCGACTTGTGGTGACTTCCAGCAGGATTCAGGTGTTTGTGTGTTAGTCACGTGTTGCCGATGACCAACTGAGCACCAAACACTTTAGGCGCAATCGTCGTTTTTCACGTCATGTAGGATTGCTGACTGACTTCTTACGCGATGACTCGCAGAGGAATATGGCAAGGCAAAGATCAATCTATAATCCATCCTTTCATGTTTTGTTGACGAGAGGTGACTTGCTAATTTGACTAGGAGATTCCAAGTGCTGGGTGGATTGTTTGTGAATAAGCTTGCCATTCCAGTTGCATCAAAAGTTGTTGATGGAATTTGAATCAGTTGTAGAAGCACATTCTAAGCATGGAAGGATCAAGCGGTTTTAAAAAACAATTGCCCAAAGACCGCCCCGTCAGGCCTGATTATGGGAAGTAACTGTAGTAAACGTAAACATATACGCCAGCATTGCTTCTGGGAACGAAGATACGCATGCGTACACTCTTGCCACCGATGTCAACTCTCTTCAACTGCTTCACAGTCGCAGCGGTCGTTTCGCTTGCAAATGTGACAAAACCAAACCTGCACAAGGATTGTGTCCCACAGGTGCCCCTAAATACTTGTCAGGAGGTTGACTGAAGAGAAACACATCTGAGTACAGATTCATTGCAACCTGCACTCTTCTCCTGCTATTGTATACATAGGTGCATACGAACCTAGTAACTGGAACTGGTTTGCGTTGACTGAGTCAAATGCCAGTTTTCACACTTTCACAAGGCATATACAAAGTCTACATCACAGATAGCGCTTAGTGTAAACCGGAGGAGACTTGTTTCGTTTTCCCGGTAAGTGACATCCACTGATTAACGTAAATCCCGAGGTAACAAGTATTGCATCATCTGCACTATTTGATAAATCGGCCATTGGTATGCAAGCTGCCAAATTGGCCATTGTTGGTGACATGCTGCCAGAATTGGGATATTGGCACAAGTTTCCATGCGCCAGCCTGCAGCATCTTGGATTACAACAAAAGGAACCCAATGCTTTAAACACATGTGCAAAAACTGATGCTAAAACTTGTGTAAAAGCAAAATTCGATAACATGCAAACAATTACGTGTAATTGACTTGCAGAAGATCCATAAATTACAGCGCTTTTCTTTGAAAATGAAATACGATAGCCTGTTCCAGAAACCTGCGTACTGGATTGAGAACCTAGATATATTAAATCACAGCGGCAACGGAAACTTGTGTCAAACCACATGGCAGGCTCTGACATGGCATGTCATACAAACTTCATCACCTGCCACATGGCAGGTCATGAAGTTTGCATGTTATCATGGATCTGCAGTGTGATATAGAAGCCACTCACCCCTTGGACTTCTTGGTGGCATTGTCGAAAATGACTTTAGCCGAGGCAACCTCACCATACTGGGTAAAAAACTCTTTCAAGGCGTCCGAGTCCGTCTGCATCCGCAAATATGCCAATAGCTTTCCTCAGATTTAATGCTCATCTGAGAATTGGCTGGAGATGGGAGAACAGGACAACTGACAGCAACACTGAGGCATGAATGCCTCCATATGAAATTTCCGCATTAAGGCATCTGAAAATTATGCGGTCACATCAGTGGGGGGCCATTCTGCTGAAAGGTAAAACTGGTACCATACAAGGATATGCAAGAAAAATCTCTAGGCAGTTTCTAAGTTTCTACAGATGCCAAACTTGCACAACCATCCAATGGTTTGTACATGCTGAAGTTGACACATTTGTCCTTTTATGTTTCCACTTGGATGAGCTAAACATAAATCAAGTTTGAATTGGAAGAAGAGAGGCGACTGCACACAATTGGCACCCATACCCGAATTCATGAATCCATACACTGTCTGAACATTCAACAAGAAGCTTCATTTCATTGAAAAGCCTCGTCAATTGAAGTTGCTTTTGGGGTTTGGTAGTTTGCAAGAAGTGTTCACAATTTTATGCTGCTTGCCACGGAGCACAGATTTGACTGGTGCAGGAGCAGCGCCAATCTCAGTCTGGGTAAATCTGCAATCACAAACCAACTGCTGTGAAAGGGTGTTACTCGGAGAATTGAAGCGACGCCACTTTGAAAAAAAAAACTGGAAGGAAATCCACTGGGATGCACACCACGTATGGTAGCCCACCCACGAAGCATGTTGCAGCGGGGTTGTCCTCCACCACTTCTGCCTTACGTTTCATGCCTACCTCCTCTGCGGTGGGTACTATCACAGGTGTTTCCAAAACGGTGGCCATGTTGATGTTAAGGACAAGAGATCTGAGAACGCAAAAACAACATATCAGTAGTGTCAGAGCTGGTGCATCACACAAAATCTGTCTTGTTTGTGCAAGAGCTACACGACTAGTTTTCTAAATTCACTTCAGATATGCTGAACATCAATTTGATCATATTTTGGGTTAAAAACCTAAAATTCATCAACATTAATCAATCGAGGGTGTTCGTTCTGTAACTACATTCCGTTGCAGCACCGTGATGCGGAACATAACGAAGCTGTATATCAAGCTGAGTTTAGCGAAACATACTTGTATCTGCGATCGCGGCAGATACATCAGCATTGCATTACAGAAATTAGCATTACATTGCAGAAATCACGCACATTCTTGGCAACTATGTCAGAGAAATTCTTTCGCACGTACGCACGTGATCTTAACTTCTTAAATGCTCTACAATACGCACACCGGGCACCCGCCGATAATCAACAGCACTTCCTGGTGCATTTGTTAAAAGTTTGAAAAGATTTTTCGATTTCAGTGCGCGCTCCTTCTAATCCAGAGTGTAGGCAACAACGATGTGCAAAGTCTCCGATGAACACGCTTTCGCTCACTTCCCACTAGGGTTTCTTGTGATTCAAACAACTAGGTGTTCGTATGCCTTGGGAGGCACGATTGACTTTCAAAAGATCGGGTCGATGCTGCGCAAACCAATGTGATCAAAACATTGCCGGAGTACAAAGTGCCTGAAATCTTGCGACAAACAAGTCGAGAATGTGCGGGGACTGGAAGCGCTGACACTGCGACAACAGACAGTGATGAGCGATCTTGATTCCATTGAATCTCATGAATGCAAAGCCCGCTGCATCTAGTTTTCAATACACACATGAGTAGAATATTCCGGTCCAAATGCCAACCAGTTTCGCGAACACGAACAGATCAGGTGTGTGATCTACGAGTCGCGGACAAGAAAGACCTCACAACCGAAGTTCAGGAAATCATATGAATGCGTCCAAAAACACACGTGCGACCATGCACGATCGATACGGAAAGTTAATTCGTATCATATTGTACACCACGAGGGTGTCGCTTTTCAAAGATGCAACTTCACGACGGAGCCCGTAAATGGAAAGGATTCTAAACCTTGTCAAAGACAAAGGCATCTGGAAAATGAGTCCCGTTGATGGCATCGTATACCGTCGGCAATCTCTGGTTCTGATCTTAAAACAAAGCACTCTACCGCGCTTCTGCCATAGCCAAGATGAATCGACACCCATTTCGCTACACAGCTATCCAGCGGATGTGCACTGCAGGCGATCGGTGAGGCGCCGACTGAGTTAGCGCAATCGCGACACAAGAGTGCAAAGAATTCCAAAGACTGTACCGGGTTGTAAATATGCAAGTTCAAAACCGCAATCTCGGTACACATGAAACCACAGATATTTGTTTTCTGTACTGCGACGGCGTGGTGGTCAACTTGTTGCGGACGTTGGTTGTACCGGACTGCTAAAGTGCTGCTTGAAAACGAAATCGTGTGCAAATGCGCGCACAAGTAACTTCGTCGATCCTAAGTATCGGCGGCAAGTCGAGATACCCTTGAGCTATCATCACATGCTGCCCTAACATCCAGTTGCTGAAAACTCACTGGTTGCGATTGATCAGACGGAAGTTGCGTCCATGAGAAAGCCGAATGATTTCAGAAAATGTCGACGCAAAGTAGTCATAGACGAAGTGCTACGGATTGTTCTTGTATGGCTGGGCAAACTTGTCGTACCTCGCCAATCTGCGATACGGGAAGAGATGCCGGGTCGGGGCTTGCAGTTGCGGCGTGCAGGTGGAGGCGAATACCGCAGGTCGATGATTGAGGGCTGACCGTGCTACAGCGAGTTGTCTCTACCGATTGAAACGCGCAACGAAAATATTCTCAAGGGGAGGGACTACGCTGTGCCTGTCCTTTTCCTTTAGTGGAATGACCGCATAATCCTTCCTATTGAACGATAAACCAATTGAAACCTGATACGTGATACCAGATGATGCTGTATTGAAGAACGCTAATAAATATTATGGTTCCATTAGCTGGAAATATGGCGGCATAGCTCGTATATGATACACCTGTTGAATGGCGAAACGTGAAGAGTGACGCGAGTGGATGGAGCCATAGCACTCGAATGGTGTTCGTTGCAATTGGAATAAGAAGTGGGAGGCGTTTCTTGTTGGTGTGATGTTTAACCGACAGAAAGTGGAAATGTCTAAACAAGTCAGGACTGGTACCTTGACAAACGTTTGGTTTTCCTTACACTTTGGTGACAAGCGCGGCGATTCGCCGTATCGAATATTTCGCTGTTGGAAATCTCAAACCGAAAAAATCAGGAAATTTTGTCATTGTTCTTTCTCATCAGGGCTTGGATCATCCGATGGAACGAATGCAGTGCAGAGACCGTACGTTTGCTATTTATAGGGTTCGTCACGCATAGTCACAGCCGATCGCTTTTGGGGGGTGGTGCTTTCGGGCTGCGAGGTCATGAGTTCGCAATGTTCGTCTTGAAATTCCAACATGCACAATCGCAGGGATAGTCGCACTTTGGGTCCACAGGCAAGGTGTTGAGTGATTGTATCGTACTCGAAGGAGACATGAGTTTAAAGCCACCCGGTCGAATCCGTTGATATTTGCCCTCCCCGACAACCTCATCTTCCCTCATCGAAAAGGGAATAAGTGTTTGGAGGCTGCGGTCTTGACGGTCCATCCAATGGAATCCACCTCGATTTGATGCCGCTTCCGACACGGCCATGTCAGGTGAAATGATGCTCATCTGTCGAAAAACGAAAAGTGCTTTCGATTTTTCGCCGTCTAACCACACCACTTCTATTCGGTGTGTGATATCATATTATGAGGGTTACAGTGTGTGCGTGCAAGGCACAGGATCGCACGCCTGCTGGTACCACCTCGCAACCCCAAGACATCGACCGGCTACCACGATATGCTCCGCCAAGCAGTGTCACGCGTTTGCCAGCATGCACGCCTTCTGGCACCACCGGCTCGCAGTTTTGCATCTGCATCGGAGGAGGCTATGATTGCCGCTCCCGTGAAGCAGTTTGGTATTGCTGGCCGGTGCGTGCCTGCACACGTGCACTCCAGCGCAAAGATTTTGTGCGTTAAATGAAACTCTACTGTTGTCAAGAAAAATGTATCGTGAAGCAGCCAATTCTCTCTAGAATGTAGTTTATTCATGGCTCGATGATTGATGTGGTTGCGTTTGATATTAGGCTCCGCTGATTACTCCGGTGAACTCGGGATTCCGATCGTGGTGTTCCCTTGTAGTTCTTTTTCGTGCTGTGCGTGTGAGTGTTGATCAGCGCGACGAGGTGAGTAATTAATTTCGCAAATAATCCTATCGATATAATTTGTCAATAGAACCGAGTGTACGATAACACCACCAGAGTCCAAGTTCGGCTCGGGTCCTTCATTTCGTTTGCCAACCTGTCTTGCACATATTCTTTGCATGTGTGCTGACAATGTCTTTGTTGGTTTGAAGGGATCATCACGCATTATTGTATTACCCGCAATTTTGCTGCCTGATACTCTCTCGATTTCTGACTCGCTGCTCTAGCACGCCATAGATGGGGGTTTTGAATCCTGGGGTTTTGCACGGGAAGAAGGTTTGCGGTTGGACACGAGTGTGCTGTGCTCATCTGAAGCACAACTTGTCGCAAGCTAGTCATGAAATCGAACCACCTATCTTATCTCTCAATCGAACGTTTCAGGACGAATGTGGTCCCCCCCCCTTCGACAAGCGTTTCCCAACCAACCCTCCGAGTGAGGAAACAACCCTTGAGCATTTCCTACGATATGGCCAGCACCTGTAACGCCTTTTGAATTCCTGTCACGTTTGTATTACGAACTCGAACAGGTGAAACCGATTTGATTGGACGCAAGCTGACTTTAGTGGCTGCTATCTCGTTGTCCTGTGCCTGTTCCAAACAAGTAAGCGTTTGGTTTCATTTCCAGAATGCACACGGTATTTCGTTTTTGACGGATCGTATCACGCGCATGTGATGACGCATGTTTGCTAGATAAGGAGTGGATTCTCTGAAATCTCGCTCAGCCCCAGGTTGTATCTCGTGTCTATGTTGACCTAACGCGAAACGAGTAACTGCCTTGGCGAGCAGGCCATTTTCTCGGATATGTACGTGTGAAATTTGCTCAAGCGTGTCATAACTATCGCACTATGATTTTACCTGTTTCATGCGCCGCAGCATGTGTGCCGTTAGTGGCGACAACCCGCCTTTTCCGAAACACGCGCAAGTGTTTTTCATGCGTCTACAGGATAAAAAAAGTGCGGTCCGACGCCTGGGTGCAGGTGGTTCATGTATTGCTGATTTTGTAATTAAAGCAAATTGTCCGTGTTTGTAAATTTTTATCGCTCTTCTTGGGGTCCTGGAGTGGGAGCAACGTTTGGCATATTTTGTACACGTCGGGGTGTGTTCCATATGGGTGATTTGTTTACGATTAGGCTGGTCGCACGATGCATACGATGGTTTCGAGGTGATTTTGATTGAACTCAACCTTCGAAGTTCAACCTTCGAAGTTTACACTTTAGTGTGTGTGTTCTTGTTGTTCCATGATTTCCTATCCCAACGGTAGCACTGAGTTGGTAAATATTCTTAATGTCTATCCGGGGAAAATGCATTGGTCATGGAAATATCAAAGAACCTGATTATCATGATGAATGAGTACAGCGATGTCTGGGTTCTCCCTGTATGCTTGATACATGGCCTAGCAGTGGAGTGCCAGGAGGAGAGCTGAATATTCTGGAAAATCATCACATAGAACTTCTTGATCTTTGTTATAATTTTCCAGTTTTGATGTTTATACTATATTTCCCGGGTAGAGAGAGGTTCATATTTCAGGACGTGTATTGTCCTTAACGAAAGTGTGCGATGCGGGTGGATATCGGCATGATTTTGTGCATGTTTGTTTGTGAAGGCTGTTGATTGGCAGGAATGTATACATGGCAATGTGATGGAAAACTCAGACGTCTGCGCGCCTGTTGTAGGCTATCATGGGCACATCATGCGTGAAGTTGGCCTTACAAATCTGACTGGAACTCGATGATTGTGAGCCTCGAGTGCGGTTTGTGCCTTCAAGTATTCCACGCTTGTTCATTTCGTCATATGAGTATTCCAGCTATGTGCATAGCCGCAATACCTTCATTCTTGTAAACATGATCAGTCTGCCTCTTGTAATGGTTGCTGTGCTTGGGGTATCTTTCCTACCACTTTGCAGCTACTCAGCTGCTCTGTATAGTGCGGCATCAAAGAAGCAGAACCTCCAAAAGGTTGAGCAGGAGCTGGCTGCTGTGTCCAAACTGGCTGATACCAACGCACAATTTAAGGTGATGCACGTTACCCTGTTTCCACTTCCATCTTCGGACCTTCGAACTTACGAGTTTGCCCCTATTTTTTGCCTTGTTAAGATTAGTGAAACTGATAGTCCCGAGCCACTCTTCAGTTCAATATGTGTACATAGTTGCCGCACGGGATGTCACAGGATCCCATGGCCACTGAATCAGGCGTAGTTTGTTTCAGGTTTCCAGGCGTGCGGGTCAAGTCAAAGCGCGGGAAGGTTCTTACATGATATTCGAGCATATGAGCTTCCGCAGGCATAGCTTGCAATCTTCCAATATGGTGGTATCATCGATATTGTGTGCACTCTAGCAATGGGTATGCGCAGAGTGATTCTGGGTGTATGTTTAGGTGATCTGTAGTGAGCAGCGACATCAGGATGCATTGCTGGTCCCACTCACAAGGGGGGCGATTTAAACCAACCCATGTAAACGCAGGAACACCATCAGTGGTGATATTCATGAAAAATCATGAATCTGGTTGCCGCTTGTGAAACATGAAGTGGAAAATGATATCACCACTATGCCTATAATGCATTATAATTTAGAACAAGATTCTCGTATCTGTGAAAACTGCATGATTCAATTGGTAGATTGCATGCTGATACACGGCCAGACCATGAAGCTGTTCGTCATTGACAATTAGAATATTGTGTTCAATACATTCAGTAACAGCTCTTAGATATGAGGGGAGAGTGGAGCTGGATGGCATCTGTTTCATGCACTTTTTTTTCCCTAAGGTTTTTGGAGATCGTGCCCGCAAACTTCGCTGTGTTGTGATTGCAAAACGGTCAAGTATCAATATCACTGGGATATGTCAGCAGGTCCATGTTTGCATGACTAGGGACTCAGTCATGTGTCGCTAAGTTTTTCCAGCTTGAGCTTTCTGAGAGGGGATTTGTTCTGGAAATGAGGTATTCGAAAACGTGACACGCCATGATGTCCTGTATGAACGAAGGACTTGCGTGCCAGTACCAATGTGCTTGCTTCAACATGTTGAGAGAATTACATATGCGACCAAGAATTCGAGAAGATTTCTCTTGCCGTATGATCTCTCGCGAGACTCGCGGAATTTGTTTCTTCACCCTGATTCGGTTGTACGAATGTGCTTGAAGAAAACACATTGGCATGCTGTGTCGTATCAGCATACCTTGATTGAAGCTGGCATTGGATCCCCCTCCACCTTCCTGACCTGCTGTGTCGTTTTACAGTCCTTCCTGTCCGACCCCACCATGAGCAAGACCAAGAAGACTGCAGCGGTGATGGCTCTGATGGAGGAAATGAAGATGTCTGAGACCACCAAGTGCTTCTTCGGCGTGCTGGCTGAGAATGGTCGCCTGCCTGAAACTGCTCGCGTCACAAAGCTCTTCTCTGAGCTGATGATGGCTTCCAGGGGCGAGGTGAGCGTATGGGAGGATCCCGGATCTGTATACGGCTCGGTAGTTTGACAGTGAGTGCTGAAGTGTTGAGTTGAAATCCCTTCTTGGAGGCTTTGAACGGCAGAACAAGGGAACCTTGCTTACGATTGCGCGCCGGTGCTTGATCGGGCCTCGCGCGCCCAATGCTCAAAAGTTCTTTGCACACGTTTCTGTCTTTTGATTTCCTTTCTATCGAATACATGTTTGTTTCGAGAAGATCAGAATCGAATATGATCCGTTACTCCGACCTTCAATAAGACTGGTCGAGAGGGTGCTGTTCAGGGATGAGAGCGAGAATTTTTTTTCCCAGGAGGATACGATCCACATGCCACATTTAGGG
>NHOP01001314.1:0-11189 GCA_018697155.1 Pyramimonas parkeae | reverse complement strand
ATCTGCATCCAGATTGTGCTGACCCGTGAAAATCCATATGAAATTAACTCCTAGTTTGCATACAGTCGGTTGCCGGCAGGTGAGCTCTGCTTGTTGAGGATATTTTTCACGGTAGTAATCGAGCATGTCAGCCCCAGCGCTTGGATGGAAAAATCACAGTTCACACTCCAATAAATGCACATTAAGAAATGTTAACAACAAATGAAAGCATTCTTGTGTAATACATAATATAAGCTCCTGCTTGCTGCGTAGTGTTTACCCTGCATGTTTACCCTGTATATGTGTAGTACTACACAAAGGTTGATCTGGAGCACGTCACATGAACTATTCTATGTGAGGCGTGTTTGCCTGTTTCAGGAATGGGAACACAAAAATCATGGTGTCCCCTCGAAATTGAAAAGAGGAACTTGCTATGCGTTGCGCAGTGCGAAGAGCGCAAACTCGCCTTAGGGTTGGACGAGGCGGGAGTGCCTTCACCCTTCCGCTTTGAACCAACAGGCATTGCATCCTCATCCTCGCTTTCACTCTCATCATCATCTTCTTCCTCACCTGCATGAATGGCATGATACCATGTGAAAGTGTGACAAACATGACAAGTGCAGCTCTACACTCTTCTATCTCGCATGTACATATATGGAGCGATCAATGGTTCCATCCACAAATGCGCAACAAAACACGCAGCAGGAATCATGATCTGTGTGTTCTGCAAACTTGCTACAGCAAAGCACTGAACATGTGCAAAAAAATGCACCTAGACTATCCTTACCATCTTCATCGCTATCCTCGTCCTCATCCTCCTCGTCGCCAGAGGTCTTGCCGCGAGTCTCGAATTTGAAGTTCTTTGGCTTCAAGGGACTCTTCCCCTGGATCCGTAGTCCATTGACAGAAAACACACACCAACCAAGGTAACGAAAATACGGCGAACAAGCGAACAGAAAGTGACCGTGTAACCATTCAATTGTATGCAGAAGTTTTCTTTGCCCAAAAATCGAGAATGACCACATCACAATTCCCTTTGCGAAGGCTTATGTGATCTGTTTGGTTCAGGAATGAAGCAAGGACACATCACAACAAGCTCCCAATCCAACTGCAGATGGTTGACAATGAGCAGTTTTCTGGTCTTGCCCGACCCAGTGCCGAATGAAACACAACCAGATCAGCATAGAGCCGCTCGAAGTCAGCAAATACAACAAAGCATGCAGATGCAGGAATCGGTATGCTATACTCGCCATTCCCTAAACAGTGACCATATCAATGGCAAATTTGGCTAGATGATGTAGCAGCCTATACCTGGCACAAATGCAATACAAATTTCATAGAAAAATGCCATGATCCACTCAATCAACATTTCGGACATTCCGTTTTGCCAACAAGGACTTGCCGCACAATGCATCTACAAAATACCATGCCCAAGCTCAATACCTTGGCAGTCACAGTCTCTTCCTCCTCGCTGTCATCGTCTTCATCTTCATCGTCTTCATCATCTTCATCATCGTCATCACTTGCATTACCCAACTTCTCAGCCATGGACATATCCTTCTCCATGTCTGGTCAAACACAAGCCCCGGTAAGGATACCAGATTCTGTACCAAAAAAGAACGGCCGCGCCATTGGAGTACACCTTGAATTGAAATTTCGTTCAGCTGAACACGTTGTCAGGGAAAATTTGTGGAACTCATGGGACCTAACTCGGCAAGGAATCCTTGATATGTTTCCTTGCCAACCTGGGACATGCCTCTGATGAACCGCAACACCAACAATGTGACAGCACACACCGTCCTCTTCATCATCTGACTCATCCTTAGCAGCAGCCTTCTTGGCGGAAGCCTGCTTTTTGGAGGGGGTGGGGGCCTTGGCCTGAAGCACACCCACACTGTCAGGTGATTGTGGCAACATTGCAACGGAGTAAAAGCAATCAACAGCTCCACAGCAAATTTGGTATCACTCATTGAACGCCAATGCCAGAAGGCAAATTTACAGTTAACACGAAACAGAGAGCACAGTACGTTTCTACAGTGAACTGAGTGTCTAGAAGCCCCCACATGCACCGGATTACCTCCCCCATACAACCAGCAACGTAGGTGTACGCCGTCAAATCATCACTCGATCAACAGCAAGCGAGGCTCCATGCCATGCATCTGGTTTTGAAGGTGGATGAATCAGCGATGCAATTCGTGGTGCATATTGTTCGCTTCCTGGGAGCTTCTCCTAAAACCCAGCCACATCCAGGCTGCATGCAAGAACACTCTCGATGCAGCCATACAAGGCGATAGCAGAGCGGCCTCCTCACTCATAATGATGAGCTTCATCACACAATCATTTAGCACATCGGGCTCCATGTAGTTCGGTATATGGAACAAATAATAAATATATATGCGGATATGAACCTTACCATGAGGGCGGGGAGCCATGTCAACTGAATTGCTAAGCTCTATGGTTGCACAAGGGAACCTTCGAAATCCGTGTATCGTACCAACACACAGATTGCGTCGTCCAAGGAGATCTTTTCAAACAATAAATAGTGTATACCAGTCCGAACTGGATGTACGAATTCGAAGGACATCTTTCTTGGGAACCATTACTCACAAACAACGTTTTGATCCTTCTAGTTCGCATGCAAGTTGGAAATACACCACATGACTGCTGGCTTCATATCAGAATGGAAAACATTTCCAGCACTAGTGATGCGCACACTATGAGAAGTTCTGTTTTGTCAGCAGGTTCTAACATGCGTTGAAAACCAGCATTCCGCTCCTATTCCGGAGACTAGAGCTCGAGATAAACGACATAACACAAGGACAGCATTTACAGGCCAGGACATTAAACCTAACCTATGCTTCTCTCCCATAATGCGCGCAAGCATCCTGTACCTTGTCCTTTGTGGAGGCGGTGGCTGGTGGATCCTCCTCCTCAGACTCGTCCTCCTCCTCAGACTCGTCCTCCTCCTCCTCGTCATCATCGTCCTCGTCATCCTCCTCCTCAGAATCCTCTTCCATTGCCTCGGCTGTCTTCTTGGGAGCCGCCTTGGCCGTGTCCTGCAAATTGGACAGGATCATAATCCATTCCATGGCAGGCGTCTCAGGGCCTGACATGAAAGCTTGTACCAAGGTTATCGGGAAGAGACCCAGCTGCATAAATTCGGTCGGCCTGCGTAGGTCGAAGACTTGTAGGACAACTGCGAAAGATTCCTTCATGCAACAACGCTCCAAACTCGCAAAGGGAAAAAGAAAACAAGTTGTGAAGGACTCACCGCACTCGCTCACCCAAGCGCAGTGCCCATTCCCAAGAAACCGCACATACCACGCGGACTGAGCTCCACCCTAAGCCTTAATAGCACAGAGGTGCTCGGAGGGTGGGCTAAGTGGTGCGAATCAATTATCCAGTGCTGGACTGTTGAGCCCGTGTTTCCATACACACGGAAACAGTAATGCGCCAGAATATTTGCGGGTTAAGATCGAAGGTGCTGCACCTTTTCCTTTGTGGAGGCGGTGGCTGGTGGATCCTCCTCCTCAGACTCGTCCTCCTCCTCCTCAGACTCGTCCTCCTCCTCCTCGTCGTCCTCGTCATCCTCCTCCTCAGAATCCTCTTCCATTGCCTCGGCTGTCTTCTTGGGAGCCGCCTTGGACGTGTCCTGAGTACCAGAGCATTGCGACCCAAACTCAGTTGCGGCGCTACCATCCATTATACTTTTTGAAGCAAAATGTATCGTGGTGATTGGGAAGGTTATTTGCATAGCATATGGCTAAATGAAGGTGAGCTGCGAAGCCAGCACAACCTTTTTGCAAATTGTTGGCCGAGGCACTTGCTACCCATGTTGGGGCTTGATTCAACCGAGAAACAAGCCGACGAGCGCCCTACCACATGGACTACCTGACAGTCAATCACGCACCCTGACCCGCTGCTCGATTCGATCACAGCACAGCACCGGAACAGCTGCTAGCGAAAGACTTTGAAAAAAAGCAAAGAGTCCTGCAAGGAAAAAATCTTTGCCCAGGTGTTGGGTCCACTGTGAACACAAAACTAACTCCAAAATATTGCATTGGATCATGCACAGGAATGCTCATGCCCAGAAAGTTTGTCCGGTGAACAGATAATTGTAGCGGAGGAAGTGCGCTTGCACATATGAGCGCATCGCCCTCCCCAACAAAGCTTGCCTTCCATGCTGAGCTCCAGCTCAAGGCTTGGATGCAAGAGATGCCTTAAGGGCGAGCTAGGCCATGCAGATCAACTCAGTCTACAGTGCTGCGTCTGCGGAAGCTGCGCGTTCTTCCGCACGAAGGCAGCAATGCGCCGGAATATTTCATATTCGATTTCAAATCGAAACATGTAAGGCTCCGAGGTGCTGCACCTTGGCTTTATTGGAGGCAGTGGCGGGTGGCTCATCCTCCTCAGACTCCTCCTCCTCCTCGTCATCATCCTCATCATCGTCCTCGTCATCATCCTCGTCATCATCCTCCTCAGACTTCTCCATAACCACGGGCGCTTTCATGGAAGCCACCTGAGCCTTGACCTGAGTACCAGAGCATTGCGACCCAACCTCAGTTGCGCCGCTACTGCCAATTCAACTTTTTGAAGTACCCTACCTAATGCAGATTTGGGAGGCAATTGTCATGATCACTGGCTAAATGAAGATGAGCGACCAAGTCAGCACTGGCTTTTTGCAAATCGTCAGCCGAGGCAACGCCTACACATGTCGGGCCATGAATTCAGGTAACAGAATTCTCGAAACAGGCCATTGCCCAACCACCTAGACCGCTGGACAGTCATTCACACTCTTTGGGCGCCTATCTGATTTGATAGCAGCACAGCGTTGGAACCAACAAGCGAAATGCTTAGTGTTCGTAACAGCAGCGAGAAGGTTACGCATGGACAAAATCTGTCGTAATTATTCTGAACACGAAACCACGTTCAAGAATTTCTTGTACAGGATCGCTCATGCCAATAGGGTCCTCCAGCAAGCCTTGCAAGTGACTGCCAGTGTCTGAACGCTGCATGCTCTTAAATTTGCCATCGCAGTGTTATCAAGTAAAAGTTTGATGGGGATGAAAAGCCTGAGAGTCATATTGAATCCGGGCATGCAAGATGATAAGCTCATCGTGTACAATCACAGAGATGACACTCTCGCCAGTGTTCAGCACGGTGAGAAAGCAATTCATCCACAAAAACACAGCAACAACGGGAGCTTGCCCTGGCTTTCTGAGTAAGCAGTGACAGGCTCTTCACACATGCATGACAATTTCGATACCAAGAAGTTGTAGACTGGTTGCAACAACGAAGCAGGCAGCATTCAACACTTCCAGTTCACACCTGCCGACACAAATTGACAGCTTGGCTCCACAAGGAATATCATGACTCCACTTTTCCCATACTTGCAAAGGTGCATGCCCTTGAACAATTCAACCTTGCACCACATGTAATTCATCATCAGATCTCCTTATCACACGTGGGACTGCCCACAACATTTCTCCCACACGAACACAAACTCGAGACACCAAGAAAGGAATCATAGTCTGGGCTTCAATTTTCCGATTGCTCTGCCAAGACAAAAGGCTTCCATTTGTGCTTTTATGCTAGCCCACACTATGTGGCGAAATTATAGAGTTTGCTCTTTTCGTTGGAGAAAGGTGTGCACTTCTTGCATTCAAAGGCACCTTGAAGGCTACAGCAACCCAAATGTGTGTTGGTAGGACAGGAAAAGAAAAACATCTTTCCCACACAGCACCCAACAAGAAAGTTGGAATCGATAACTGATGCAACCCCCCGAGACCCTGGGTAGCGTCTGCCCTACCTTGGGCTTCTCTTTATCATTCTTGAGCGCATCCAGCACTGCTTTTGGGGCAAGTGACATTTTCTCGCCCTTCTGTAAGGGCAAACACATTCCAAGCTGGCATCATCACATATGGCACCACAATTCAAAGGTTGCAATATTCTACCATTCCTGTTTCATCACGTTTCTTTGGCAAATACGCCATTTGTTGATGCCATTCAGCGGCACTAGCTGAAACTGGGGGAACTGAACACAAAGTGATACGAAAATGAAATAGAGCTTTGGACCTCTTGCCTATTGGTCTCGCATACATTGCTGCGGGCAATCAACTCTCTGTAAAACTTGGAAAAAAGGCAAAATCTCCATCGTTCAACATATTCGGCTTGTTTGTGAAACACAGGTGGGGAGGAATGTTCCTTGAATGTCACAATTTAGCCGAAGAAACCGTTGGAAAGATGCGCATGATGCTGGATCCTGATGGTACCAGGGGCAAAACCACCAACTGCCATCAACCAAGCACGCGAGTCCTTCGCTACGAGTGCGTCTGTCCATTGTGGATTATCTCCTGAGCTGAAAACTTTAAGCAGCGATTCCGTGAGTACTGGAGGGATCTTTAAGCCTACACTTCGCATTACCATCTACAAACAATCAAGGCAATGCCTCATGACACACCTTTGGGGGTCCGGTGGGGATGAGGTCTGGGGGGCCGTCATCGTCTGAATCCTCCTCTGGCGATAAAAGAAAGCAAACCAGTCAAGGTTGTACACAACAAACACAGGTACTTCTGTTTGTGCCCTTTGAGTTCACATAAAAAATTCAGAACGGAACGTGGTATCGACATCAGCAAGGCTATAATTGGCCGCAGAGAAGTCATTTTCCTGAGCTGGAGTTCCGTGTTCAATCAAGAATATGCGCATTCTATCTACATAACCTCCCTGCACCATGACAACTCATATTCTGGTGAACGTACCATCGTCGCCAAAGTCTTCGTCATCATCATCCTCAACATGCTGAGTGGTGCCTGAGGGTTCCAAGGGCAACCGTTACCAGCCATCATCAAACCAGGAACTTGTGATGTCACATCTAGGATGCCATAAATTGCAAGCAACTTGAGAACTGACGAGCGTAGCAAAAAACTCTTGTATGGGACATCTTGAAACATCTGCCTAAACGGTTTGGCACGTTTCCCATACAGATTGGAGAAGATTGTCCCATAAGCGTTCCGAGCGCTGCGCAAGGGTTTCAAGGACTCCTGTTGTTGTTGTTCTTGAAATGTAGAAGGCGTTTTCTCGCGGGAAACGCGCAAACAAACATGATAACACGCAAGCGACATGGTGCAAAGCTTACCTGTGACGAAGATGGGCGTGCTGCCAGACTGCGTGAACGTCACCTTGGGGGCGTTGCTAAAGAACAGTCCCGAGCCCAAGGTGAATTGATCACACCCTCCCTGCAACCAAACATGCAATTCAAAATGCACACAAAGAATTCATGAATCAATGGATTGTTGTAGCATGGTCTCAAGAGTCCTGTACATTCCCTCTTTGAAAATGGATCACCATGCCAATAGCATGGATGAGATGACGGAGCTGGATCAAGAACAAGAACACATTTTTGCTCTAAGAAAGAAGGAAAGAAGCACACAAGCGCTTGGCAAATACGCACTTCATGCTTTGCTGCTACTCTCTTATTCAGCTAAGAATGTATGGATGATTCAAACACAAGCATGATCTAACAGATGGACTGAAGAGTAGGCACAGATATCAGAATAACAACTATGCAAAGATAGGCAAGCCAAACTCAGGCTATACCTTGCACAGGGTGCCCACTGCATACTTTGGATCCTTGTTCACTTGGATGAAAACTACTGAACGCTCCTTGTCCTTGGGGTTCAAACCCAAGGCCACCTATGCGTATCAGCCCATGCACACCATCCTTAATAAATGCATCTGAAATCATAGAAAGAGGTGGAAATCCTGTGCGTTGATAATATACCAACGAAACTCAAAACATGAATGACCACACACCAACAAAGAAACCAGTATCCAATGTATTGATGGACCAGAATGTTATTCGTGCCATGTACGTCACCGACAACGACAGTTGCCATTCTCCCAAATCAATGTTTTCGGCGTTAGCACCGGAAAGCAGCGATATTTGTATCTTCGAGTCAGTGAAAATACTATGCAGTCACAAGAATACTCAGTCAAATAAAGGGCAGAGATAGCGCATCACGCCAACTGCTTCTATCATCTTTCATCTTTCATTTGGTGGTTCTCGTGGGTCGTACTGGCACTCGCACAGCGTCAATCAATACTTCTACGCTACTGGAAACCCTACAACTATTTCGAACTTGTTCCAGCAACTGGCGGCATCTACATTCAGGTCAAAGATACAATTATAGACATGTGCAGACACGCAATCTCCGCAATCCAAACATCGAATCATCGTTGTTCTTGAAGGAATAACACACCAGTCACGTGGATACTCTACGTCACAAGTAGGCATGTCGTCCGACTTGGACAACTCAGTGGTGTTGCTTTCAGGCGAAGCTCAACCACCATTTCATAGAAAATGAGGAGGATATACACTAACGAAACGAGCAACCAGATATTCGACGCGAAAATGCAGTACTTGAAAGTCATACACACGCTCAGAAGTATTCGAGCGACATTCGATCACTGCTTGTACTTATCATCTTTACCTTTCGGGAGCACAACTATTCGCACATTTCGCACACTCAATGTACCTAAGATTGATCCACGCATTTGCTTGCACACCAAGATATTTCATCGAATTTTTACTTTGAATATACAGAGGAATAATGACTATTGAGCGTATCGGGTAGACACTTTCCAGCGCCGACAGAATCCGTGTGGTTTCTTCGAAAGTACAGCAACATGTATTGTAGTAGCATGCGCGTCACACATCCGTATGATCGATTCTAGTACTTATATTCATTGCATTTCAGTTTGGAATTCGAATTCAAGGTTCCGGACTGTGACCCCTGGCAAATCGCAAGCTTGTACACTCAGATCGGAGCGTGTGCTTCACCAACCGACACTCAGTTTGAACATATACACCCGGACAACGCAAAAAATATGTCGGAGATTGCCTAAGCGACATCAAGATAGATTCACGAATGAATACCAATTCATTAGCATCGCGGAATCTGCCGATGATATTCTATTAGAAATACAGCAGCCAGTCCGCATATCGAAACGAATAAACGATTGTGTGCAAAGCGCACATCCGCACCTGGTTGACGGTGAGGACGGTGTCATCCTCACACTGAAAAATTCCAGGTTTACCATTGGGAGGTACCTCAAGACCCCAAAAATGCGGCAGAGACGCCATAAAGGGTTGAATAGGCAACCGCCGGGCTGACGGGTCGGTCTTGCAAGTTGGAGTTGAGTGGCGGCTGCAATAGAGTGTTTGGTTACTTGCCTGATGGCCTCAACGACTAGCAGTAAATAGCACTGGCGGCCTACAATGAGGGAACATGTCCAGATTCGGTTTGGTTTAACGTGCGACATGATCGACGGAAGATTTGAGTGGAGGGTTGGCTTCTGTCGCAACCGTTTTCCCATGTCAGCCCGGTCGAGTTCTGGTTTTGGTTGCACTGTTTTCATGTCGGTACTGATGGAATTCCGCGCACCCTTCATACTAACGATCCCGGGGCAATCGTACTCCACATATACATGAAACATGAAACAACGGCAGCATTTGGTGACATGCCAGGTGTCCTCGATGAATTCCTGTTTGATCGTACATGCGGCGCATGATGGGATCACATGCGAACCGATCGACAGTTCCCACAGAGGGGGAAGAATGTATCGAGAAATGATTTCTAATGTATCGATCATCACAAACGGCCTGACCTGGCCGAGAGAGTTTCCGTAAGCTTTGCTGCACGTCGTCTTGGAAAGTGTGATTATCTCAATATTTGGTTTTCGGCGACACGGAAACCAGTCGACGCGTACTCAAATATGGAATTTTTATACCATATATCATATATGATATATCATCGGATATTTGGTCTTTAACGGAACTTGCATTCCCACATCGGGCCCTACAAGGCCAGTATGATTATTCCTTGAGCTCGCCGTACATCCTCTTGGTAACTGTGGTCAGGTCAATACCGATAAAATTCCACCATCTCCATCCACACGATGCTATGTGTTTGTAATCAACATAAAGCATGGAGTCTAGGTAATACTTGGTAAATATGACAGGTGTTATCGATGACGTGCGTTTGATTTCACTGGTTTGTGAAGCCAACGACGAGTGCCATAAGACCAAACTCTCAATGCAAATTTCATGTCGGGGAATGATCCATTGTGTTAGATCATTACCTGACTTCGCATGTTATGGGAAACCTAATATCTAAGGATTTGTCATCCCATTGTGGGCATCCGGTCCACACGTCAATCTAGATGATTTTCATTGAGCTTGTTACACGTCCTGTGGGACGCTGTTATCACATATGTATGTGAAAACATCTGAACTGATGAATTCTAACGGTACTGCCGTAATCGTAATGATGCGTACAGCCTAAAGCAAGGAGCAAGAAACAACCGTATTGTTTGGTGACGTGCCAGATGTCCTTGATGACTTGTATTTAATTGGACTCAATCAAATACAAGTCATTTGGATCCGTATCGCTAGATTTTCGGTATGTGATGATACATGGAAAGGCATAAACGTATGAACATAATATGGGAAACCCAACAACATCGAGAGTTGTTCCCTAGATCAATCCTTAACATCCGAAATCGGTCGGCACTCGCTCAAAAACAACTTCTCTGACTCCTCTGGCAGACGGCAGTCCACCTCCATTGTCTATTTATAGCGCCAATTTTGTGGCAATGGAAAGGTAACTTTAAGTCCCAAGTAAGGACATTTGGACACGTCGCAAGGGTCAACCGCGAGACCTTCCACACATGATTCACACCGGAATGAAGTACGCAACGTATTTTCATGATTGGCGGGCCGACTGAGTCTTTGACTGGACATGGATATTCAACCCCGGAAAAACGTTTTGGAAACAGGCGACTGAAAATCGAATGAATCATGTGTTGGGGAATCCCATGTGAATAGCACTGCACCGTGCAAGGCATCGGTCACACAGTGCAACGCGTGACTCCAGCACGGATATTGGGATCTCACGACAAGAAGGGGACGTCATATCATATATGCCAAACGAAATCAGTCCACATACATTCCACAGCAGAGGAGCTCCACATCATGATGCGCACAGCGGCGTTCCATTGGAGCGGTGTGCACCTATTTCATTGTCTGTGCTCCGGCATGCAGACAAGACTGCTGATATGTCCGCAAACCAAACCAAGGCGGACAGCGTGCTTCCATTTTAAAGACGCAATTGATATTTCATTACGCGTATATGAATGGATTTTGCAACGTA
>NHOP01001313.1:0-11189 GCA_018697155.1 Pyramimonas parkeae | reverse complement strand
TACGATACACGGATTTCGAAGGTGACCTTGTGCAACGACAGAAATTAGCGCGTGATTCAGTCAACATAGCTCCCCGGCCTTTAGGTAAGGGTCATGTCGTATATATACATAATGTGTGTATCAAATGCTTGAGTTGCGATTGCGGTGTCTTATTGAATCTCAGGGGCTGCTGTCTGCATACCGCTTCAAGGACCGCGGCGGCGACCCCATGTCCGTGCAAGAGTGCGCGCTCCAGGACTTTGCTGAGCCCACGATGGGATGCAAGCCGTTGGATCAAAACCCGCGCGAGCCGTGCCGCCAGGTGGAGAGCCCGGAATGTGAAACCACCCAGTCCCTGTGGAGGCGTGCGCGTCTGCCGCTGCCCACAGACGTGCATAGTGCGCAATGCATGCCATCCTGCAAGCACGGTGCGCATCATCGTCCACCCCGGCCCCTTTCTTGCCCCCCTTGTACCTACACACATACACGTAGCACACCTACACAGACCATACCGAAGGCAGCACTGGTGTTTGCGAGACACGGGTCAAGGAGGGATTGTTCTGGGTCTTCTAGTGCTGGCAAGGGTTTCAATATTCGAAGGCAATGAATCGGAAGAGCAACTGCCCATCCGAGGACAACCGACGATGTCAACAGTAGCAACATCAACAGTGTGCAGAATAGCACGAAACACATTTTGAATAATTCCGCTGGAACGATTGACGTCAGCAGCATATGCAACGAATATACCAACTGCATCACTATTCGAAGAAACAAGACGATACAGTGTTTCCTCCAGGTCTGAGTGCGCTCTATGTTCTAGGTTGTTAACTTGGTGGATACGCGGCCGCGCCTCCTGATGTGGATGGTTGCAGGTCTTGTGAGATGTAGAGTGGGAATGTTGTGAATTGTGCACAGCAGATGAATCAAGGCAAGCACCGCCACATGGCCCACATTGTTGACAAAACCAGTGGAAAAGTGTACTCCCACTGGTACTCAAACTTGATTCAATGATTGACATGTGCATAAGCTATGCGCACCCACATCAGAGCCATCCGAGCCATTTCCAGAACGTCTCGGGGCCACTCATTGGGAGACTGTGCGTTTTGCATTGGTGTGCAAAGTGTGCATCCCATCACACGCCTCCGTTCGGACTTTTTTGCTCCAGTCTTTACAGGGCCGCCGGCGTACGTGCCCAAGCGCCCGCCGCTGTCATGCCTTCACTACACTATAGAGGTGCTTCATTTGTAAACGCCGCAGTTTGCTCACGTTTTCCTGCACACGCAAACTGACTTATGGACATGGATTATTTGTTCCTATCAGGGTTTTGCAACAATGTGGGGCTATGTAAATGCTTCCCTGGGTACTCCGGCAAAAGGTGCGACACGCGAGAGCCCTCGAGGTGCATGAGCGACTGCAGTGGACGGGGGGAGTGCGTCCAGGTGAGCTCATGAACTTTTTCCTCTGCTGTATCCACCGCGCCAGGACCCCCTGAACTAGGTGACCAGCCAATGCAACCCACAGAGCAGCCTGCCTGCAGCTTTCACTGCACATCGGCCATGTACACCTCCTAAGGTGGCTGGCTTTGAAACATAGGAAGGGATCTCCGCCATAATGCCTTATTCGCGGTTGGATTGAGAAAGAAGCCAAGTGTTATGCTTGTTGATGGATCATCTCCCGTCCTGTCCCTCCCGAAATAAAATACATGCATGCATGCTCGCGTCATGCGTTTTCTTGACAACAGTTGGTCTGTTCTAGGATCCTGCTTACGATTTAAAGGTTGGAGTTCGGGATATAGGGATTTTGGCTCATTTCCACTCTTCGGGTTGTAGGGAATGACTTTCGGCCGCGTTTCAGGTCTTTTGCTCTTTGGCGTACCTTGTGATGGATGCTATGGGACCACCCAGCTACGGGCGGCGTCGCGCTGGTGTTCAGTGCATTGCATGGAGAGTCGATGTTGGGCGGTGTGTTGACATCCATCATGGTGCTCTTGTGCCCTCCCCAGGGCACCTGCCAGTGCCGGCCCGCGTACTTCGGTGTGGACTGCAGCCTCTCCTACGCGCCGGACGGCACCTTGCTTTTATGGGACAAGCAGCCGCATGAGCCCGAGACGCCCAAGGTGTATGTGTACGACATGCCGCCGCGGTACAACGCGTACTTCCTGCCCACCTCCCCGCTCCATCGCAAGGCGGACTCCCGGTTCGAGATGGAGCTGCTGCACGAACGCTTGCTCAGCAGCAAGCACCGCACCCTGCAGGCGCGCGCACAAGATCCTCCGGGCTGTAGGGACACCTTATGTGCCGTTCCCATGTCTGGTTCTGATGTGTTTTTTCCTTCAGGCGTGGCACAGACTCTGGAAAACTCGAAAATGTAGGGGGACGCCACTGTTGCACTGATTGGTGGGGGGCGTGATTACGCTTTGAGGGAGACCCGCGCACGCGCCTACCTTGACAGAAGAAGTAGCCTACCTTCCGCTGGGTGTGGAGTTTATTCCGTCAACTCATGTCTAGCCTAGCAGCCATGCAAGGCATAGGCACCGAGTCGGAGGGGTGCCATTGCAAATGCGTCTGGGGCTGGGTAGAGCGTCTACAGTCTGCGCCATTCCGCTACAAGCCTCTTGGTCCATCTCTCGCAATAAGCTCAATGAGGAATTGAGTGTGTTGTTCTTTGGGTCTCTGTAGGGGACTCGTTCGTCTCCATCGTTCCTGCTGGGGATGCATTGCCATCACAGCCAGAGGGTGGGACGACTTTCGTTTGCAAAGTGTAATTGCATCTGGTTGCTGAATCAACTGTGCAATATTCGGAGCGTTCGAAATATCTGTATTAAGTGCCGGGGACATCTGGCTCGTAGCGCAACAGCTTCTTTCACACATGATCCTGCGCTCAATCTGATCGGGAGGATTGTCAGCGGCTACGTTGGCTGACCGGACACATTCGATTGGCAAGTGACGTATAACTCGCACAGACAGCCATCATGATGAACGTCGGTTCAATATTTTATCAATTTCTAGGTGTCTGACGCATTCGAGACTTCATCCGTTCATTATTTTTTATTTTTTCACATTTGCCCTAAGTATGTCGCAGACAAGTGCGTTTGTTGTATTGGGGTTTGAAGTTTTCTTCGGGCGAGTCGTCATTGACTTGCAGGCCCACCATGCGGACTTCTACTTCATCCCTATATCCCTAGCTCTTGTGGAATCGGAAACCGCGGCGGAGTACCTCATTTCGGGAATAGAGTATATTCAGCAAAACTTCCCCTATTGGAACAAGACGGAAGGGCGTAAACACCTTCTGGTAATGGCAAACGACAACGGTCTATGTCGGTTCGGACACAGGGCTGATAAAGCTATTGCAGGAGGTGTGCTGCTTGTTTGTTTAATTGGTCATATGATCGTCTGCTCTAAAGAGAACATGTTTTCTGGAATGAGATGTGATTCGAAATTTGCACTGATGCTATCACCCTGTACAGTCATATGCCAAATGATCCATCTTGCGGTTCTGAGCCTGCGTAGTGTTTTCTCCAAAGCATCACGTTTTGAAAACAAGAAACTACGGCTGCAGTTTACACTCAGGGGTGTTGGGAATATGCCACGAGCCCCCTTGCAGTTGTGACGCTAACCCACCAGATCCGCGCTGCCTGTGCATCAGTAGTTCTTAGCAATGTGAGTTTGTGTTTTTCTGGTAAATTAGCCTTAGCACAGCCATCACGACCAAGTGAATATTGCATCGTGGCCGCCCGACCCTTGCCTTGAAGTTACCTCGGGCGTGCCTTCAAGTCACTGCGGGCTGTCCCAAAGCGCACCTCCTAGAAAGTGCCCGTGCCCAAAAAGTGATCGCACAAGGGGTTCGTCGGTCACAGAAGCGGCCTTGCAGAACAAGGAAACTGCCGGGATTCATACAAGTTTCGTTGGTGCGGGTGCGACTGATTGAGTGCAGCGACGCAGCACCCCATCCAGCGAGTGCGCGACCTGCTCCAGCACGTCACGGTTTTGCAATTGTACGGATACAACTCCGACAACATCACCTGCTTCCGCCCCAACCAGGACGTTGTGATTCCGGACATGAACTTCAGTCCCTCACATTTTGCGTTCGACCACTCCAAGCCCACCATGTGGGGCGACTACCAGCAGAAGTCTCAGCAGGCCGATGAGGAGGGCAGGGGAGCTGAGGGGGTGCAGTCGGTGAACGAGTTCTTGCAGCAGGAGGAGGATTTGTTGTACGCTGGCCGCAGGTGCGCAGAATGCAAAAGATTAGCAGGAGGCGTGCGCGAAATAGGCCACCCAGATGATTTTTGAACCACCAGTATCATACCGGTTGCTTTCGGCGATTGGTGTGATGCTTAGCTATGTGAAGATGACCTGCCAACCAGCACGGCCTTTGAAAAACCGCCAATGGTTTCAAGGAGCCGCTTTCAAGGGCACAGTATATGAATTAAGTTGAGAATTTGAACCGCCAGTAACATTGTGATTTGTGTAATCGAAGACCAGCCAACTCAGCATGGACTTTCATGAATCATCGGCCAAGGCAGTATCTATCCATGTCAGGGCTCAGACTTGGGCACGCCGTGGATGAACCCGTTGCTCTACTAGGCCATCCAACATGGTCCCTCCTTCACAGCAAGACTGCACTCTCGAAACAAGAGCGTTCTCACCGCTGAAAGTGGCAGGTTCCGGATGTAACCTCGCCCCGGCAGCTCTCGGCATCGCGTACTGTTTTCAAAAACAATCCAGAACCACCGAACATATACAAGAGCAACATTTTTATATCTTCGCACGGTGTTCAGAGTTCAGGTTTGTTTTTTCAATTGTGCACAAACGCTAGCTTTCGATAGGCAAGCTATGCATGGATGCGCGCAAAGTCGCTCTTGGACAAGGATTCGTGTTATGCGACGTCTGAGGGTAGCGGAAACGGTTCTTCTGTGGAGGCCCCGCTCTGCACTTTGGTATCAGAACTAGGAAGCAGTGTTGCGACCCAATGTTGGGTGCCACTCGGGGGGCATGCAGGCTCAACCAGCGGCGCAATCAGAAGCTTTTCTTTGCGGGCGAGATCATTGGGTGGAAGGAGGATGAGGAGGAGCAGTCACACCCTGCACAGATGTGGAACCATGAGAGCGTCAACGTGCGCAAGCTGGTGTACCACCACCACCACGCGCGCCCTGGCTACCGCATCTACCCAGCACACGTCGGGAAGGAGAACTTTTTCGAGTTCCAGATGTCGCAGTTCTGCCTGGCGCCCGCGGGCATGCTGGGACACTTTGGGCGGCGCGTGCAGCAAGCTTTGCTCGCAGGATGCATCCCGGTTATTGTGCAGGACCGCACAGAGCAGGTGAGCAGGCAGTGTCATTGCGTTTATCTGCGAGTGCGCTTGTCTCGATACTTCCTTAGGTGCCATGAGACTCGTTTCGCTCAACTATTGCAACAAATTGACAGACCAGGAGGTGGGGGTTGGGACCACACATTTTGTTGTCAAGGAGTCTTGCTCATCGCGGTTGTCTGGGGGATGTGAATGCGCTCGTATGATGCTGATGCATAGGGTCGTGGGCTTGGATACAATGCTCGTGCTGTGAGTCTCTGTTGCAAAAAAACAGCGAACTATCAGAATGAGCTTGCGTTGTTGACCGGTCTAGATGTGATTGTATTGCTTAAGGAGCATATGCATAGAGTGGCCACCCAGCATGCATGATAGTATCCTTGCGGGGATCATATTGATAATCCTGTGGGAAACAATCTGCAAAGTTCGTCTTTGCAAAGTCTATGTGCTCTTTGGTAGGCGTAGTGGATTGGATCTTTAGGCAATTTGGAATAATATCGAGGTTTGTTTATGCATCCAGCTGATATTCCCAAACAGTGAATGGAGGTAGTATCCATGTATATGATGTGCTTCCTTTACTTCACTGTGCAAACAAATCAGTGTTAGGAATAAACGAGCTTGCAAGTGTTATGTTGGCGAATTAGGTCCAAGTTAACCCTTGATTTTTGGTTCAGTTGCTCAGGAACATGTGTTGTGTGCTTTAGCAGATTTGGTAATTACGTTCCACGGAACATTTGAAGAAAAGAGGTATGTTTTTACTTAACATTCTGATTCAATATCCTCCATATGCTGGTTAGATTCGGGACTGAGCTGGTGTATTCCATGAAAGCTTCCATGCAGGCCAAGGTGTGGATCGGGAGGAGCATGTTTACAACACGCAGTACATCAGTTAGATTATGGATTGATGTTGTTAATGATATCCCTTGTCTGAAGACTCCGCACCCACGAACCGCAATACTTCGAGCTTTAGTCCAAGTTTATTGTTGCTGCTTGAAAACTAAGATGGAATATCCAACGTCATGCGCCTGCGGCGCGTGTTTTTGCTAGCAATTCGTTTGAGTTTGTTTTCCGTTTCAATTCTTCTTCGTGTATTTCCGGGGAGTCCCTTAGACCTCGCTTCGTGCGCGGTCCAAACTGGATTATCGAATAGTTCGCCCGCTGATGCCGTGCTTGAGCTTGCTTCTTGTCCACGATTTTTTTCACGTTGCGGGTGTGTTGGGGCCGGGGCTGCAGCCGTTTGAGTCGTTTCTGCCGTACCCAGAGTTCTCCGTGCGCATCTTGGAGGAGGAGATCCCTCGCATGCACGAAATCCTTGACAAGATCACGGAAGCCGATGTTCGCAAGATGCAGAGCGCGGTGGAGTGCGTGCGGCACCGGTTTTACTTCTCGTCCATCCTCGGGGACTTTGCAGTAGGCAGCGAGGGCCTGCCCGATGCTTTCCAGACTCTCATGGAAGGCTTGAAAAAGCGCTATGATAACACAGATGAGGCCAAGGTGGGACTAGGTCATGTGCAACGGTGTTGTGCACTGATTCAGCTTGTGGTTGTTAGGGGTGCAACTCTGTATTTGGACACTGGCAATGATGGGCTTGAGTATGTTCGGTGCCATGAGTTGAATCTGTTTCAGCATTTATGTAGTATGTTTAGCCACAGCAAAGGGGCGAGATAGTGCACAATGGGACATGCCTTGTCCCCAAATTTATCTGTGTAAAGTCTGCACAGGATTTTCGCTTGCTTGATATGAGGTTTCAAGAACTTCATGTGTGCGTACTTTGGAGTAGAACCTGTGCTTGAAGTTGTGAGGACAGATACATGTGTCCAAAGCATTACAGTGCACAGCAAGGTACTCGAACCAGCTGTGTCATTGATTTGACAACAAACAACATCATGCATAGCGTTCTTGTCCGGGAAACTGGAATGTATTGATATGTTCTCTTTGGCATGCAGTTTACCCTCGATGAGCTGTGCAAGGATCGCTGGGTGGTGAATCCCATGGAGACTTCCAAGAAACAGAATTGGATGACAACTTTTTCTGAACAGTACGCAGGTGGAAAAACTCCCAACGAGCCAGAACTATACAAGATGTGGAATCCTGGACTACCCCGTGGGGGGCAGGTTTGTGCAGATCCGAACATACAGGACAAGAGGCGGCTTGCAAAGCACAAAGCCCCAGCGTTGGCGTTTCCATGCTGAACAAGCTTGGAATCAGGTTTTATTAGGAATGTTGTTTTGTAGCTAGCACTCAAACAGTACTATTGCAGAAAACACTGCAATGTCAACGCGCTGCATTTGTGCTTGCACAGTATTGTGACATGAATTGATTTGTCTCATCTTGTTTTCTACAGATATGTGCAATTTCCGCTGTTTGCCATTGATGGACTTGTCCTTATCCAGTCACAGCGGGCAGAACTCAGGTAATCAAATAAGTTGTATGTCCTCTGGGAATGCATAGCCTGGAGTTGTTCTTCTCTAGCGCATCACCTGATATGCATGGTCTTAAGCTTGAAAAGCTACCAGTTTAAGCATGCATATAGAACAGAAAACAAACCACGCTATGTGCATTCCGTAACTGAAGAAATGTAGCACCACAGTGTCACCACGGCCCATCCATGTGATCTCAATTGTAATATCAATTCATGATAATGCGATCAACAGCGGAAGATCTCGTCACGACAGAAAACGTACACATACAACTAGTTCGATGCGTTTCCATTCCGGTAAGTTTGTTTTCGTCGATTACGGTGCACGGGCGCGTTGCGGCTGGTGCGCATGAGAACCACGGCAGTGCGCAAGCACGCACCGTTTCCCATCGATTTCATAGAATTGGTGTGCATTTCGCTTCTCCAATACATGGTCGCCTGTTCATCGAGCGCTTCTGCTTATTCAATCGGATGCAAGTGAAATTTCATGGCACGATGCAAGGACGCGAGGGCTAAAAATAGCTTCCCACCTGCTGGATGACGCCACAGGAACACGATACTCCGAAGCATCGTTTCAATTTTCCAGACAGGGAAAGAGTCTGTTGCCATCGACGTGCTTGCTATTTGTAGACAGAACCCCTGGCTGGGGTCGCGGTAGAATCCGTTGCCTAGGTTCGATTGAGTTTACATGCTGCGCGCTTTCGGAACCACAGGTAACGCTACACATATTACTAGCAATACGGTATCTTATATCCGTACATAGCACCCGCATACATTGCGCAGTTCCGCAGCTACCGATAAACTTTTTGAATCACCTTTCTAAGGGTCGTCAAGGAATCGATGTCATCGCTCCGTCAATTCAACATGACCCTCCGATCCAAATCCAGGTACGCGCTATTGCGAAACTGCGCGCGCGAAGGGCACCGGCTAGGAGAACGCACCGGAAAACTAGCGGACGTGCGGAGCGAAAGGACGTGAACGCTGCGAGAAACAACGACACAGTTGCATTGATCGTCTAATCTGGGTTTGGTACTTTGCCCACCTTTCACGTACGAGATTGATCTGACATGACAAGAGTGCACCTCATCTATGTTCTGATGTCTCTTCGACGTTGGGTTTGACCCTGCCACCACAGTTTCAGGCCACGGGCTGCTACGGAAAAGAAGACACGATGGTCTCGAGTAATCGTGTGGCCGATTCGCTTGGATCCAAATCCCCCGAAAGAGTGCCGAAATTTTCTTCGCGCGCTTGGATCGGACCGGGAGCAAGCAAACCAGAGAGACCGTATCGGCTAGGGGTGGACGAGAGCGCGTTGACGTACCTGAGTCCGGAGGAAATCGATGCTTTGGCGGCGAAAGGCATCTTCGACTATCAGCGTATCAAGCGCATGCATAAGCGAGCGCAGGCTCGCACAGCGGCTGGTTGCGCCAGGAATCCTTCTGTGCGTGAGGGAACGCTATGCCCCCCGGAAAGTGTTTTATCAAATACCACACAATTAACGCCTCGCTTTCGTCGTCTGCAGATATCATAATGAGCATGTGCATATCACTGATTGCCAAGTATGCTTTGGGACTGCTATGATGCATTAGCGTAAATTTCCATTGCTGTGTTGGAAGTTGCGCACACTTTTTCTCGGACGTGGTGTTTGAAGTCAATGTGGACCCAGACTTTTTGGGTCGATCCCAGGCTTTGGCAGATGCATGATTATCAGTCTGTTCACGCGCTACGTGATACGTTGTGAGGTGGGTAGAATTACACAAAACCATGCATATGCGGTATCCAGGAGCGTGGCACATTTGGTGGCACCTTTCCTGCACTAGCTTGAGTTGCCATCCTATTCCTGTGCTATTGAAGCTGAAAACCTCTTGTAAGTTGAATAGTAAGGTGTTGACTTGATTTCATATGACCTCAGAAACAGCGCGTCAAAATGAAAGGCTTTGTGTACGACGAGTTGCAACAACAATTTGCAGGAAAGAAACTTCATAAGGTGTGTGGTTTTCTATTCATCACAACCTGTATGTACATGCTTTTGACCATTTGATTGAAATCTTTGACAAATTAATTTGAGGATTCCATGCTTCAGTCATCCTGTGCACAAGCACACAAGCATCCATTTGGCATAGACATCCTCACGAGCCGTCTCAATGTCCTTCCTGTTTTTTCACAACAGGTCAAGGGCAGTGCTGATGATTCTCAAGGTAAACACGTCGAGCCTGGCGGGCCCATGGCGCTGCCAGGTCCCAATGGAGAAGGTGCGGAGGCTTCCGAGTCCGAGATGAATGCTGCTTCGCCAAGAACATCCCACGCTCTTGTAGTGCTGGAGCAACACCTACCGCCCTCAGCCAAGTGCGTGCAACGTCTTGATTACATATGTTACCTGTACATCATATGTGTACTGGGACAAGAACCCTACCAAGCAAGATGTGTATATGAAGTCGTATACATGCTGTCACTTGTGTACAATACTTTCATTGAATTCCATCTACTGGTTCAAACATGCGCATGAACCTGAATAGCTTGGAACCAAAGGAGGTGTATGTTTCTGGCAGACTCGAGATGTGGTTCCCCCCTTGCACTTGATTTCATATTGATCGCAATCATTCGATTACATATTCGAGGTCGATTAGTAGGGCATAGTGCAAAATATCATTCTTGTTTCTCCTCGCTTTTCGCAACCTGCGATACGGCTGGTTGTGGGTTGGCATGGTAAACAAGTACTCAACGCCCTGAGCCGTCTCTGTTCCTCAAGTTGCTCCCTGGTCATGCCAAGGATGTCTCATAACATATAGAGCACCGGCTGAACGAGCTTAATGTTGGATGAGGGCTAATTTGTTCTCTCGCTCAAGCAACCTGTGAGGTCTTGCTAACAGAGACTGTGTTTTCGTAGCTGCATAAAGTGTTCCTGAGGCGTACGCCCAACCTCAGCGTCCAGGCCACTCTGTGCAGTTGCCAAACACACGGTTGGTTTCAATGTGCACAGCAACAAAAAGAAACCGCGAGGAGGTGCAGAGTGCAGAAACAGTGTATCCAGGTACTTTTGTTTCACCCCGTGGATGAATCCAATGCAATGTGGCGTATGTTTTCACAACTTGCTGGCTAGCTGCGTGATCAGCTCAAAGAGCCGCGGACGTCCTGTGTGCGTCATTGATTATGTAGGTTGTCTTGACACGCTTTTTCGGAGATGGCTTTGGGAGGAGCCTATGGGAGGAGGCTGAAGACACGGAACGCACTAGGAGTGTGCTATTCATGCTCCAGGAGGCTGGCTATGTCATGGATCATTGCGCATGCTGTGATCAAGATGTGGTTGTTGCAGGAAAAGGGCGGGGGGAGTAATTGCGCATGTGTATCCATGCCTGGTTGTTTCATTTGTGATGTTGCGAGTTTGAGAAGCTGTACTGTCTGCTGTTCTGCGTCTGCGTCTCCCTCTCTGTGATGGTCGCGACCTGAGTCCATCGGGCTAGCAACCAGTTGATTCAAGCAGACG
>NHOP01001312.1:0-11189 GCA_018697155.1 Pyramimonas parkeae | reverse complement strand
GCGGGGGCGGAGGCGGAACGGTTTCTGCGCGAGTCCGACGCGCGCGCGGAGCTGGACACGGTGAAGGAGGCACTGCTCAGGGAGCAGGAGGAGACGCTGCTGCCCACAGAGGCACGTAGGCCGCATTATGTCAGACTGTAACCTCAGCCCACCACAAATGAGAGGAAGCAGTTGAGATTGAATGGGACTGGACTCAAACTTGACTTGGTGCGTAGAAGCTGTGAAATTTCATTGCGTGTTTTGCCTGGCCAGACGAACAGTTCATGTATACGGCGTGTGATAATTCGGGACTCGGTATATGGGTTTACTGGGTTTCAGGTACCCTGTTTGATCATGTCCCAGTATGGAACTCTTCCAATATATCTACATTGGAAGAGTTCCAATGGCGATAGGGCCACTAGCCCTACTCAATCGGCGCAAGGCCACATCAATCGAACAGAGTGTTGCGTTCCATCAATACGAAATTTCGTAATTTAAGTACTAGTATCAGCGCACTGGCACAAGCACACACACGTTGAAATGCAAAGCGCAGATTCTTCAGGAAAGCATCTCATTGTTTCTGTCGGGATTGTTGGCTTGCACAATACACGCGTGCATAAACACTGATTGTGTGTGTGATAGAGTGAAATATATTTTTGGGCTGATTCATGGGGATGTTAAAAGTGCTACGGATTGAAGGATTATACATTGCTTGATAGTTGGGAGGATTGACGCTTCCCTCCAATGCATTGAAGTTGCATTTGCAGTTGGAATACGCTACATGTTTAGGATGTTTCATTATCTATGCATGCTGTTCTTCACCTGCACGCAAACATTTAGCTTTTTGCATGCCAAGGAGTTAGCATATAGAGACCTGTGTGAGCTTAAGCTAAACCATGGTCACTGCATTGATGAATGTTCGCTTATCATACTCTTGTTTTCAGGTTTCTTGTATTATTTTTTTTATTATTAATTCCACAGGGCTGTTACTACGTTGTGAGTGCTGATTGTCTTCTCCAAGATTCTGCCGAGCTTGGAGATCCATTCCCCAACATCTCAGAGCCTGAGTGCCAGTAGCCAACTGCGATGGATTACAGACAGCACAAATCCTGTTTTGTACGGATTTGCATGAATCAGGCAACTATATTCCAGAAAAGAATAAGGCTGTTCGGGTGCTACGCCACTTTTGCTGTTGTGCTTTACTAGATACACGGATTAAGGTATAATTAACTCATCACTAAAGCCATGCAAGCCACCAAGCTAACCTTCACGAGTCTGTGTTTGCTACAAGATAATTCAATCCAAGATATTGTTGCCGCGGCAATTTTTGGTCTGTTGCATATGTTATCTTCGCATGTTCCAAGTCACTCTCAGTGTATAGATTGTAGCAAGAGTCTAACTTTTGTGGTCCTTCTACGGTGATATACAGACAATGCTTCGGCATCCTTGCTGTGATGATTGGATACATGTCTCTGGCAAGACTAACTTATGGTGTCTAGGATGTTGGTGTTGCGCGCGGTTGGCTCACGACATACCTCACTTGAAGTTGCAGTTGAGTCCCTGGGTGGTGATGTTCGGCCATGAGCAAGACATCAGCAGCAACGAAAGGAATATTCCAAACTGCAAAATTAATGATGTTACAAGCAGGTTGTGACATGAACAAACAAAATTCGATGTGCCTCCCCTACAGCCTCGTCGGACTGGAGGTTGAGACCCAGATTTGATCATGTGCCTGGCCTTGTTGGTGATTTGGATTTGAATTCCCATGCAAAAATGCACTCACCTGTGATTGATGCGTTGAGAAACTTGAGTTTGTGCGTTGTCATTTGACTGGCTATTTTGAGCCTATTGTTCAAGAGTCTGAAGTGTCTATTTCGACAACTTGCTGTCGCACTAGAGGGGAGGGTGCGTGTGGGATGCATTCTTGCCTATTCAAGATTCCGCCTGCATCTTCATAGGTTTGGCTCAAATGATGCGCTTGTTGAGGTGTTCTTTGAACATCTGTGCTGCTGCAGGCAACCTACATGTCTTCTAAGCAGGCTACTGAGGGCACACGCGGAGGAGCTGAGCCAGCTAGGCAAAACGACATCCACGACAGCATCTCAAACTCCAATCCCTCGTCGCAGCCGCCAGCCCCCAGCCTGTACAACTCAACGTATGCAGACGTTGAGGACTCTTCTAGCGCAGCCAGCAAAGGGAAAGGTGATCAACTGACCAGAGCTTGCTTTGCTTATTTGGTACCCTTAATAGCATGTGGTTCCCAAATCGCGACATCACAAAATTTGCCAAGTGAACAACAAGTTCACGACGTACCAGGACAACAGGGTTGGAGCAATTTCATTTCCTGGGTCTGGTTTCACCATTTCAAGAGCAGCATGGCCAACAAGATACAACTGATCCATGTGCTACAGTTGTGCCTGATAAGTGTGATACATGTTGATTGCTTGGAACAATCTTTGGCTCGGTATCCAATGACACAGCAAGTAGGCATTATTTTGTAGATGGAGCATGTACGCACTACTGCGCATATTATGAAACAAAGTCACACATACGCATGCCTGAATTCTCAGAGCAGAAAACATTCATAGGTGACCAATGTGGGTGACATGATATCAACAGATATGCTTGCGGACATCAATCGAATCCATCCCACCCTATTTTCCATTTTGCTGTGAACATCATTCTCCTCGATTTCTGTTCTCTGTTGCAATATGATATTCAATTTTCTCCGGTCAAAAGCGCCTGATATTGTTTTGTATGCAATGTTTAGAGTTGACAGATCTTGCCGCTTTCATTTTGTCATTAGAATTGGCTTGCCTGTCAAACCAGTGCTGAAACAAAGAAGCTGGCCTGCTTCTCTTTTTGTAACTGTGCGGAACAACAGTTTGCTAAATACATGCATCCATGATACATGCATCTATGTCCTTCAGGGATGCAAAGAGTGCTGAGCTATCTTGAAAAGGGCCTCTTTTGTTGTCCCCACTGGATTCTACCGCTCTATGCGCAATCGGTTGCATCTGTCCAGGTGCCCTTGAATTCGGCGTCCTTCTTGCAAAGGCATAGAACTGGGAGTTTGACTCTTTTGCCATGGCTTCATTTCCATCGGACTGTGGCGATGTCCAAGTGAATATCTTCGGACATGCCACCTTCCCTGTTGGCTGGAAGTCACGTCAGGCGAGCCGCATGCTGGTATATGTTTCTTTGAACAGCAAAGTTGATGACTTGAATGCTTGTGCTCTGTTCTCCGACCTCACCGTATGAAAGCGTCGACCATCACACATGTTGTTGCATCACGCAAAATGTGTTTTGACAGGATACATGATTTTTCAACAATCCCTTGTGCACCAATAGCGCTTTGTGTGATTCAGTTGGCATGGCTCCCCAACCTTCTGGTATGGGTCATGTCCCTATATACATAGTTGGGAGATGTGAGTATATTGTTATAGATAAATCGGTGAATTCATGCTTGTGCTTGATTTTCTTATTGCTATGCGTGTATCATGTGCAACCATTAATTTTTTCACCCAAGATGCTGGAGCTGACATGCTTGGTAACAACTGTGAACAAATGATTGGAGTAGCACCAAAAAGCAGAGCTTAGGCGATCGCACCCTACTGCATATGTAACCCACATAACGTTTGTTTCATATGGATGTAAATAGATTGGCAGACTGTCCTGAAGGGGATGACGAGATGAGATCTCTTAACATTGCTGGACATAATGTTTGACATGATACGCTGGGTTTGAAGGGAACCTTGTGCACCGATAGAGTGTGCAACTCAATTTATATGTCTCTCTGCCCTTTGGGTATGGTTCGTGTCCCTACGTATTGATTCATCTTGGAAGACGCTGTGCATTCTCCTACGACTTTTCTTTGGACCTGATCCTCGTGTTTTGAAGCTTACCTTGTGCGGCGGTTGACTTCGGTGTCTAACTCAGAAAACATGCGTTTCCGTAATCTTTGGGACGGTCATGTCCCTGCATGCACAGTTGTTCTGTTCGCATACAACAACATACGAACCAGGCTCTGTACCGATGTCAGACATCATTCCCCCGGTTGCGTACTCTCCTGCCCTGCCGCCGCCGATTGCGAGCAGGGCCCTGACGGCTGCAGACTTGCTTCGTTTTCTGCCGCCCGTTGTGCGCAGACGCGGAGGAATGTGAGCCGCCCGCGTGCTACTGCCGCCTCACGGACTCCCCCTGCAGAATGGAATTCTGCTCGCGAGCCAGCAAGCCAGACGTGCCCCTATCCGCGCTGGGCATCCCTGTGCACGCCAGTGACCGCCCGGATGGCACCTACGTGATCCAGGACTTCATCCGCCACAAGGGCAGCTACCTGCCCCCAGGCACCGGACCTGGGCAGTTCCCGAGCTACCGCGACGTGTTCAAGGGAATCGACGTGCGTGGGTTTGCGACGTCCGTGCGTGTGTGCAAGGACCCTCCAGTTCTCTCTTCAGCTTGCTGTTCCACGTCTTCGCATTTTTTTTATTTTTTTTTGTGTTTTTTATTTTAATTTTTTAATATATATATATATATATATATATATATATATATATATATATATATATATATATATTTTTTGTCCGGTGTGGGCTTAGTTGCCGGATTTTGAAGGACCCGCGTGGCAGCTGGCTCCAGGATCCTCAAACTCAACGTTGTCCTGAGTGTGCATCTGGAACGTGCGTCGATGAGTACTTGCGGACTGTCCCCACCTTTTCAGTTGAATGTGCATGGTTGGGAATGGTGGTATTTGTGTTTGGTTTTCAATTTTTCTGCATTTAGAGCAAGCGTTGCATTCACGTTTCAGGAGGCGATATCGAGATGATAGGAGATCTGTCTTCAGTCGACTCACAGTGAAACCTGAACTATTGATACCATTCTGCTCTCCTAAGCTGTGCTCCGACGCTTGAACGCGATCTGAGCAGCTGTGTGATGTAGAGTTTGCACACTTTCCCCCCCCGTGATATTCCCCCTCAAAATGAAGGGATCGCAACACATTACAGCCGTTGCACATGCACAGGTATAGGCTATTGCGAATGAACTACGTTGCAATTGACCAATTGAACCGCCGTTCTCATGCAATATGTGTGCCGATTCTTTGTGTACCTGGTGATTGTGGTCTCATTTGCGGATTTGGTTGCTGGCGCAGTTCAACCGTTCATCGTGCGCAATTGTCGGCAATAGCGGGGTGTTGCAACTCAACCAATTCGGGCCAGCAATTGATGCTCATGATGTTGTCATTCGATTAAATCAAGCTCCTACGGAAGGTGAGCACCCATGCACTTGTGTTTGTTTGGGGATGATATCTTCTGCTTTGTAATACCAACAAGTTTCTGGGAAATAGCTGCACAGCGCAGTTGACGCAGACCAGAATGTTCAGTTATACTGTGATGGATTGGATCCAAGCCGTAGGCTGCTTCTAGGGTACATATCATCTCACCAGTGCATCATCCACATGGAGATGAAGTCTCCAAGAAAGGTTCTTGGTTTCTCTCGCAGGGTACGAGGACATAGTGGGATCCAAGACCACTGCACGGTTGTTGAATTCGCTGTGGTCCCTAAATTACGGCAGACTTTCCAAGTGGCATGCCTACAATCTGCCTCTTGAAAGAGATATCAAGCTGATAGTGTCACGCGGCGAGCAGATTGCAAGCAATTACCATTCGCTCCGGGAGCGTTTAAAGGCGTCAAAGCGGGAGGTACAGACAGAGCAAATGCAAATTCAAAAGATATGCCTGGTTGCAGATGTATGTAGCATGATTGATGTTGCCGCTATGGAACGTCTAGCCCTCCAATTTATATACAAATTTGAAATGAACGATTAAGTTCAATGCAGGTTGCCACTGGACATGAGTGTGCTTTTTACCAGGTTGATTCAGTTGACCAACCAAGTGTTGGAGTAGCTAATGCAGCTTGCTTGGCGGCTTGCAGGATGTAGGAGTGTACATGATTGCACAGCGCGCGGTGTCAAAAACTAAACAATTTAGTTCGATGTGGCGCAACTGCCAACATTACGGCGGCATGGATTACGAGGGTGGAAGGGTTCCATCTTCGGGATTAGTGGTAGTGTATGCTATGAAAGATCTGTGCAAACATCTCACCTTATTTGGGTTTGGTAGTCACCCCAAGGCTAAGTACCAGTACTACGAGTTGTTTGGAACCCAGCGCAGGTGAGCCATAACACTTCGCTTTCATGGTGCTGAGTGCCTTTGTGGTTTGCTGTTTTGCCTTGATCTGACTTTTGCATGCAGTGTATGCAATACTTGTTCAGTGAAACTTTAGAAGTGTATGACTTCACGTGTAAATCCACTTGCAATACGTGGGTGTGGGTAAGTCATGTGAAAGAGTGTATCACTGGTGCTTGACCAACAATGCACAATACATGATAACATCCACAACCCGCTGTTGACGATTCCTTGACTCTGTATGCAACAGTTCGGGGAATTTGGCGTCTCATTCTTTCAAGGCAGAGGCAGCTTTGTTTAGCCGTATGGTGAAAGAGAACCTGATAACCATGTGTGGGCCTACCACGAGACCCTGCCGCGGGGCATCTCTAGCACCTGCAATACGTCCCCACATAGCCAATCTTCGTCCTTAGGTTGTCTGGAATTCTTTACGCTTTAGTTTCTGTATGGATTTTTTTCGATTCTTAGATCATCACTATAATGTCTTGTTGTTGGGATGGGAGAGCATGAAGCAGGACACAGCGTAGTGAATGTTTGATTGGGTTCCGATCATGGTTCAATGGAAGTGGATTGTTCGTGTTTCTATTCCAGTCTCTGAAACTTATCTCATTGCAGATAGGCAAGTTCTCTGAATCTTTCTTGCCACGATGCATTTCAGCGATTCTCAACGAATCCGAGCTGATCTCTGTCAAGATTCTCTCTAATAGGGTATTGCACATTTTTCCCAAATTACGTGTCCCTCAAGATTTCAACCTGTAATTTATATCGAATCCCATGAACACTGCCATTTCTTGACAGAATCGAAATTTTGGTTCAAAGCGTTTTGCAAGATTACCAAGTTTTAGTCGTGACCAGCGCGAGCATTATCGAAATATGTACTTCAGCTGCAGGACAGCAAGAGCCCAATCCGTTTTTGTGCGTTAGACGTGCGTGGGCACATCACGGTCCTAGTTTGATCAACCACGTTTTACATGCGAGATCCTCGGTTCGGTTCCCAGCTCAGATGTTTGTACCAGACTGGTCGATTCTCGGTCACCCCTTCTACAAATGCATGGTCACAACAGCTTGACATCTTCCGAATTTCCGCTCAGTGTATGGTTACAGGATAGGGGGCGAAAGAGGGCGAATCGTGCTACTTCACCAGCCAGCTGATCCCGTGTAAACAGTCGTCTCATTTTCGCCACGGTAATCTTCGCGCAAACTCTATCAGCTACTTGTCACTCAGCATTGGTCGATAGAAACAGAAAGTGAATGTTTAAACTATACTCCATGACCTGAGACAACCGATCTACCACAAAATACACAGCCGCCATTCAAAAAGGCATACTGCAAGACAATTCGACCACTTCACATTAATGCTCGTACACCATTGCGGCCATTCTGGCATCATTCATATACAACACATCACGTCAAGTGTGGAATGTTCCCGCCTCCTTTTCAGGTGCGAGCAATGCTCGCACTTCCAGGGCTTAACTTCTGAATTGTCCTCGTCGCGGAAGGTTTACAGATATCATCGCTTTTCTGTCACGTACAAGGACCACGATGAAGAGAACCTACTCTTGCAATCTGGTTTGTCTTTGGAAGATTGTTTTCATGTGACATATATTATCATGCCTCACAGCTTGACAGCACCTCTACACAGCAAGTTAAAATATCTAGCACGCAATACATTAAAGCCGCATTAGCCGCGAAACCTATCAAAAAAGAAATATCATATTCTAGACATACCGCACCCAAGACATCATACTTATGCTAATTGTCTTTTGTACACTGTGCGAACATCCCCTATGTTCTTGAGATGCTTATCCCTTTCTTGGGATACAGGATTTCTTCGATTGATTAGGATAGCTACTGGAGCTGTACAACAATATCAACATACCCTGAGAGGCCCTACCTTTTGCTATACAATCAACAGAAGGTCCTACTGCATAATAATCTGTCTCTCACCATAATTCTTTTTGACATCATCTTCATTTTTGTATGCCGAGTTGAGAACTGCAGAAAGCGTACGATTATCACGGTCTTGTGCTTTCCATCCATCCACTGAATTTCCATACTTATTCTTTGGAATGTTGAAATCTTTTGATGCAGCATCCACTGCCTGACCTGAATTCTCTGCGTCATGTAGCGCCTGCACAAGAAGGAAAACATGAAGTCAAGATAAAATGATTAGTCATTCTGTGTCACAGAGTCGCTGTGTGTGCGACCTTAGTTTTCACAGGACCATTTTCGCATTCTGGTGATATTTCTGCTGCATCATAATCGCATGTCACAACATGGTTATGGATATTTTCTCATCGATGGTGATAAGTAGCTGATATGTGATGTGTAATAAACAGATGTATAGCATGAATAGTATCGCAATAACGCAGCTCGGACGTGACAAAATCAAAAACGCACGCAACAAAAACCGTCTCTGCAATTGATACAAAACATATGCATCCACACCAAATACACAAGCAAATATACCCAAATAACGTAGCACTGCGCCTCCACAAAACTAAATTGATGGCATGGTTGCATAATTTGGGACCACGTTGACCTGGTCATTGTGGGGAGTACCGCAGGAGACCAAGAATTCCATTTGTGGCGCCGCCATGAACTTGGAGAACAAATGATTGCATGTGCAAAGCAATGCAGGAAGCAGACACAAGTGCGGCAATAAGTGGTGAATCGTATACTATCTCAAAGTTGAACTGAACAAAAAAATGTATGTGATGCCCTGCAGGAATATGAAGTAGTCTGACAATCAAATCGACCGGTGTTACCAGACCTGCAGATCATCTCCGAACACTCTCAGGTTGAAGTCCACAGTCCTGGACGGGTTGGCTGGGTAGCGGCGCTGGCAAAACGAAATGCAGCGCTTCACCCCGTTGAGCATCTTGCGAGAAGCCTCGTCGTGCATTATGTGCGCCTGCGACTGGGCGTGAATCTTTTCTCGCGCCGAGCGCTCGTGGATGCCCACCTGACTCAACACCCTCGCAACCGGAGTCAATCGCGGCAAAGAAAGTCACGCAGAGTTCCATGAACATCATGGTGTGCGTTTCACTCGCTGTTCCACTCACACGCGCGCACTCAAACCGCCCAAAGCTTGACAGAGTAACTTCTGAATATGAGAACGACAGAGCTTGAACAAAAGAAAAGAAGGAAGAAGGAAAAAATAAAAGAAGGAAGAAGAAGGAAAAACGGACCCCCCGAGATTGCTTAATGAACATACGAGCTCAGCTCCAGGTGACCACAGAAGGTTCCATCATCGAATCTTCTTGACTAAATCTTGCAGACACTAGGCCGTTTTGCGTAACTTGCAATATCAATGCATGGCAGTGCTTTATGGTCGTTTTTCAGTTCTAGGGTTTATGTGCCCATGGCAGTACCATGCATGCCAATTGACTCATTGAAGGATTGTGCACGTGCGCGGCAGAAGTATACAACAATCATTCAATTTTTGTCAATAAGTCTGAGTATATCGCTCACACACTTCAAACAATACTAAGGTCGCTAACACTCCTGTGGTGTGTATTGGACACATCCCATACCCAAAATCAAGCCTTTACCAAAATTTGGTGCTCATCTGAACACGCTCAGTCGAGCGAGCATCGAAAGTAGTACGCACAAATCGTGTTCAACGGCCAAACAGGAAAAACACAAAACACTCACCATGGTAACTCCGATAGGCCACGGTGCATTACCAATAGACACCCGTAAGTACACATCCATAGCCTCGCGATAATCTCTCCGTTGCATTGCCTCCACAATCAGCCACATGCCCCTTTTCACATCGTCAGGTAGAGTGTTGTTCTTGAGCTGCCTGTACATGTGTTTCAGATTCTTGCCCGTAAGATCGTATGTGGCGCGCAGCATTTTCCCCTCCATGGATAATAGGTAGTCATCCTGCATTTTGTCAATTTCTTGCTGCCACTGCTCCATGACATGGCGGAAGAACACAGTGATACGGTCACCCACAGTCATGTTCTCCGCAGCACGTTTCTTTGCCAGATCATGCGCCGCCTGCGAATACGATAAATGCCACCACTTCCATCTTTCAACCGAAACCGCACACCTGGCAAAAGTGTAAATTATGGAAAATGGATCATGCTGGTGGGTCTCATCGAAAATCACCTCGTGGCATAGCTACATTAAAAGGATCACACCATTTTAACGGCGCATATAACTGTTGCATGCAAAAATACTTCAGCTGTCATTAGTTGGATCTCAATCAGAGCGCACCCAGATGACAAAAAATGAAACAGATGAAATTAGCTAAAACGTTAGATCATGACACGCAGAAGATAAAGGCGCCATTTCCCACCTGCTCAAATGCTTTCTCTAGCATATCCTCTTCCTTGACTTCACTGGCTCCATCTTCTTTCTCCTTCTTCTTCCTGGTAGCTGCCAGGCGCTTGGCTTCTGCATCCAATGTTCTTAGCTTTCCGTGCAATTCGTTGGCTTGCTGTCCTGGAGTTTTGTCATCCACTGTGATGTTTTTGGCAGCAACCACTAGCCGTCGCTGCCTATCCTCGTTAGACTGCAGATGGGGCACAACGAGATACGCAGATCATACCATCTGTTGCTGTGTTGGAAGTGCTGAAATCAATGGGTTGGGTTCAACGCGGTAATGCAATCAAAACCATAATCTTCACGTCATCAAGAACACTATGTTTCGCACAGCCTGATATGAGAGGTTGCCCGCACAATAATGCTTTGAGCTGACAAGAGCGCAAATAAAGTGTACAGTGTCGATAAACAACAAAGCGATTGATGATGTTGATTGATGAAACAAATCTTCAGTAGCAACTAGAATATGCGCGTCATAAGAATGTAAACTCGAAGAAAGTTGGATTTGGAAGGCACAAGATTACCAATATAAACTCAAGCATGCACAATATTGACTCACGTCAGTGGTTTCAGAATCAATTTGTCACCCGCCGACTTTCCATTCACCGTTGTAGGGGGTTATACGTATTTGTAATGGTTAAGCTCGATCCTGTTTGCTACAACAGTATAAACCATTTTCCTTGATATTCC
>NHOP01001311.1:0-11190 GCA_018697155.1 Pyramimonas parkeae | reverse complement strand
CGTGGTATACGGCTGCTTCCTCGGATTCTCGCGCTTGCCCCAGAAAGAAAACGGAGGTAGCTGCGACATGGCCTCCTGTTTGGACATCCCTTGTTTGCCCGACCCGCGCCCTAGAATCGCGGCAATGTTGTTGAGGTTCGCAGGCACGCTAGTCCTAGTCACGGTCAGCCTGCACCCAGAGCACAGCAGGCACACGCTGTCATCCACGATAGGGATTGGTTGCGTCGATCGCTTCAGGCTCCAGCCTAGCACACAGCATCCGCATCTCGGCCTGCTTGAAAACTTACGCCAGTTAAGAAACGCCTCTGACGAACGCGGGATATCACGCACGCTCGGCTCCAAGCTATTGCAAACAACCAAAAAGCCTTGTGTATTGTGTATTGAGCTTGGGATCCTCCACAAAAACTCAATAAACAAAATCTGGGAGTAAACCCAGTGACATTTTGCCGCGTGGCACACGCTACCAGATTAGCGTTCCCTGGTTCAAGAATGTAAACTCCTGGTTCTCGGCAGGCTATGAAAAGCTTGATCACTTCAGGTGAAGCAAACTTGCGAATCAGGATATTGAAGAAACAAGCGTATCGTTGCATCGATCTTGAATGTTGCGAGGGCAGATCCGGCGTACACGTTGGGAACTGGGATGTGTTTGGCGAGCTATTGCGCAGGCTTCCAGGGAACTTACGGTCCCAAGAATGCCTTTCCGAAGCATGGGAGTTGTTTTGCTTGTTCACAACTGTGCCCCTGGAACGCTGCAGCACATGCATGGCTCTGCACACAAGGCCATCAACATAGACAGCAATCCTCATGCTTACGAGCTCTCAGTGCAGAAACACCGATCCCAACCCCCATACACTGCCAACAACACGCCGCGTTTACATGAATAACGAGTGCTCATAGCTCGGGCAAGAACCATGAAAAAAATGACCGACATGATAAGAAATCTCATGTTTTACAAGCCAAGAAGATATGAATCTCCGAACATGCATCAAGATCATGACCATGGCCTCGCTGGCCATGCTCTTGGTGTGTCACAGGTCATGATCTGACCACGATTGCTGGTCATCTCTTCTCTTCTGCGCATGAGGGAATGAACGAACATCCAACTGAGCCCCTAATTACAAGACAGGAAGCCATGTCTACCCATTCAGTCGCTGAATTCAACAGTATCTCGAGAAATTCCTTACTAGTATGGGCCAGTTTCACACATGATGTGACTTAGCATTGAATCAAAATTGATGCAAATCTTCCTCCTCAATCAAAGGGTAGATTCCTGAGAGAAAACTAGCTTGAGCTGTCGGAAATTTGCCTGATTCACATAAAAAATTCAACTTTTCATGTGCTGCGTTTCTCGTCATCCCTCATCATATCTACACATAAATCTGTGTGCAACAAGGCAGGGTGGCTCTTGTCCAAATCCTGATTTTTTCGGAAACAACCATTCAACGCCCGTACACCATCATTCTCAAGGTGACCATTTCAGAATTCAGTTTTCGATTAATGTGCATCATCAAATCTGTTTTGCTGCTTGCTTTGCCAATGAGCAAGATGCTTACACAGACGCTGTCGGATGGACGCACATATTGTTGGACGTTTCAAATGGGTGCCAACAGCCCATTTGACACTTTCTATGGAGATCGATAATCATACAACTGTGAGGATTTTTCTTGGGTTATCTTGAATAAGAAAAGGATGACCATAAATTACGTTCGATTTCCCTCTGCAACCTTGGAGTAATGAAATTAGGTTCAGATGACCATAAGTGTACCTTCAGTGACACACCTGCCTAAGCTGGCATGATTGGGTGCGGGTCATCGAGGCAAACAACAATAATGGCATGAACGCGTATCTGAGTTCCGAGCCATGTCCCCGCGAACAACTGTTATCGAATCCCTCACCGTACTTTCCTAACACAACACATGCAAGTTGTTTGTTCGATTGGACCAGTTTTTCCAGGAATTCCACGTGATCAACTCAAAAGTAATCATGACCTTCGATGAAAATCATCGCGACTTGTGATAAATTTTCGTGTACAATCAGGTGCCTTCAACCTTGTAGTATCTGTTCCTGCTGACATTTGTGTCCAACCCTGTGTTCAGGAATCCTATGCTCAAATGCTCCAGGGGTGAGCGTTGTAGGAACAGAATGGAAAGTTCGGTATGGCAAACATAAAATATTGGATTTGAATTTCCGGATCAAAGCAATCGCTCCAGGGCATGTTGCACATCAGCATGCAACGGTTTCTGTGTACAGCGAAGGGCCACGCATGTGCTGACAAAAAGCTATGCTCACTCATAGCTCGTTGACCATTGACAATAACGCGCAACATTGGATTGACATTATTTCATGAATTTTGTCGCCATGCGTCACCCGGCAAATAGTGTGAGTTCTTGTGGCAGTGTGAAGTTTAGCGTCGATGCACCGTAGACCTCCCAGATGTATACTTGTTGGTCACCGCACTTGCGGGCTCTACATTCTAGAAAAGTTATTGAGCGGGAAAGTGTTTCGCAGCATCTAGAACTGTAGTTTCTGATGACACATTCAAGATAATACTTGTCGTCTAATCTGAACCGATTGTTCCATAAACTCGCAACCAACCTCTGCAACTGGCAGGTGTACGAGAAGAGTGACCAACAGAGCCAGCGACACCGTCCCACCCATGTTAACGATACGATGCTCGTCTCGTTGCTTCAATTTGCCGGTGAAAACAATATCGGTAGGCATGTGCAGGTTGTTTTTGTGTTTCGGGTTTGTTGTCTGCACTGTCAAGGGTGGCTTGCATTCTCGCAGGCTGAGCTCTCTGATAGTCCGTTTGCCAAAGACCGAAAGGCGCTCGCGCGATGCGGCAACGCTCAAGCAGCGGGGCAGATCCATACGCGGATACAGCAACACTCAGATCATTGAAAAATACCAGCCCTGCGACAAAGAGCCGTTCAACATGCTTTCGTGGCGCGGAAATGTCTGGGAATGGGATCACGGCATTCTCAAAATGCAAGCTCAAAATATGCAACACGTTTCAATATCATGGTACACCTACATGGATTCGTATGTATTTGAAATGCCCTGTCAAGCGTCATGTCAACCAAGGGTTTCTAGATCGGCAACGTGAATTCGCTGATCGAGACCAGCATTCTCTGTTTGCTTGGTCAACATTTACGAGCACAGCACTTTTGATTTGTAAGCTACGAGAACGAATATAGACAGCCAATGGCGATCACCGACGAAGCGAGCCCACAATTCCGATATCGTAATCACCTCTGAAAACTACACATCTGATAAATCTCACGCGGGTCCGCATATCTAGAAAGAAGATGCAACTTTTCCTTGTGAGGGGCCATCCGTGCTTGGTTGGAACGGTCTCTACCCCGAGCAGCGCGCCATATTTGAGAATGATCGCCCATTTTCATCCAAAAACACCATATTGCGACCATACGTGCAATGCTTGGTCGACCTGCCTCCGTAACGCCGAGTGCTGATGCGTTTCGATAGCCATGGTAGAACAATGATGTGGCGCACAACAACCCTTATATACCGTGAAATTTCGAAGTGCCTGCACGGCTTAGCCGCAAAACAGCTTTTGAATTCGATCTACTTGCACTATGCCGAATCAATCATCAAATGATTGGACACATATTGGGTTCTGCAGTGTATTTGTGAACCGGATGGACGTCGCTGCACCCCCCAGCATGATACTTGCGTGTCAACCCTTGACAGAGTTCTCGAGCGTGGGGACTGGTTCCAAGCCCGTAATTGTGAACCTATTTCAAGGCCCGTCGGCGGTAGAGTTTAAGAGAGACAAGAAATCGGATTGCAACCAAGTAGCGCCTCGTGAAATGCTTTCGGAAGGGTCATCATTTCAACAGCGGGTTCACGACACGAAAACAAATATTCGCACAAACATTTTTGTGGATCATACCAGACTTTGACCAACTCATCTTCCAAAATCATGGGTTTATGTAGTCCATGGCGAAAGCCCGCTTACTGTGACCTTCACTGCAAATCCTCAACGGCTACACGCGGCGATTGATGCCCTGAATTGCACATTAGACCACGAGCTTCCAATGATTCTATCATTCAGACTTTGAGATAGCCTGATATGTGCATGCAAACATGCTTATCTTTCAACCTTGTGCAATAACATGCCTTTCGATACAACATCAACAATTACCATTCATATTCTCATGAAATCCAGCGACGTACTCTAGCCCACTACTGGGACTGATAATGTGCGGAGGGTTCACTATTATTATGATATCGGGTATCCAATGCGCGAAAACGTCCTGAAGTTCTCTTATGATAGCGCAGATGCACGGAATACTCGTTCACGCCATCTATGCTCATAGCTTTTTCAAACGTTCTCAATGCGACTTATTCGAACTTTTCTCCGTCGCTTCACAATTCATATGGCACTAGCTCTCCCCAGGAGGGACCTGTTTGAACCTTCACCAGCAACGGCACCTGAAGCTTTACCACACTCTCCATGGACTCCTTCACCAGCCGGGCAAATGTTGGAAGCGAATCATAAGCAACCTCAAAGAGTAACTCATCGTGAATCTGGACCAGTAACTTGCAGCCGACTCTTGGAGGCTCGCCCATTCCTGCTTCGATTGGTGCTACAGGCTGCAAGCGCACGTTATCATTGAGTGAGAAAAGCTTGCCTACAACTGGAACTGTCATCAAGGGGAATGCTAGAAATGGCAATTGGCAAACCCGGTCAACAGTTGGACGCTCACCAAATCATGCCCACCATGATGAACTTTTGGCTTATCAACTGTCAATCGTTGAATAAATCAGTTCCCATGAGTGAAGTATGAAGATACCTAACACAAAAACCATCCCCTTGCTACTGCATATGCTAGCATACTCTCGTATGAACGACACACGAGAATCTTGGTAGTTCAACAAAAGTTAAACGTGTAACCAAGCAAAACTTAATCGATGCCCATCACCTGCAACTCCTTCAAACAATGGTGTACTCGATTCATGGCGAGTTTGGCTATGTCGGCTGCGGAACCTTGGCATACAGTATTCACTGCTCTTCGTTGTGCAGCTGCAACTCGTTGAAAATGAGTCTTCGGATCTAGCTTCACATCATTTAAGTATCGACGCCGTCCAAGTAGTGTCAATACGTGTGGCGGCCTGCGCTCTGCGCACTCCTGTACCACGCGTTTGAGCCAACCATCCTGACAAAAGGATTACAAGCCACAGCGCAGAAATCGGTCATTGAAGATGATATTTGTATAGCTGAACAGCAAAAGCAATAAAACAGCAACATCATGTGTATTTTGAAAACATCGCAAAGATTGCAACTTCAAATCATATTTGGTAACACATGCCTGCTCGTCGTGGACGTTTCATTCATACATATGCAAACAAGTCGCGTGATGGCCATTCTCGCGCATTGTGAAATTCTAAAAGGTCTCGAAAAACTCTAGCAACATCATTTGCTACATGTGGCAGATTCGATCCAGATGTCATCTGTTTGCGTATGTGTTAAGCCCAGTCCATTACGTTCTGGAATGCAAGAAACATCCTACATTCCGCAATGAGATAATTACTGTTGCCATCAGGGATTGCACAAGCAATGAGATCATGGTGGTTGAAATTGAAGTCTGCTGTGTTCTATCATGAAACATGGTAACATCGTGTCCCTCTTGCATACTAAACGAACTATTCATGATGCTTGCATATTGACTCACCACACCAGGTAGCGCCCTGCGAAAATCTTCCATGGCGGCGGTGGCAGTTGGGATATCACAGTCTAAGTCCTGGGCAAATGAAGCAGGACCCTGCACAGGCGTATGCAAACAGAATCTCCCTTATCAAACGACGGACGAGTCGAAAGCAGCAGTACATGTTTCAGACAGGGTGCAAGAAACCTAAGTTTATACGGTATCAACTTCGCCATTCAAGACTACAACGCTACAGATGCATCATGCTGTCCCATTTCCAAGTGATCATTCGCAAAACTTGAAGAAACATCAACATTGGGCAGCGATTCCAAACGCCACATGTACTGAATATTATGGCACCAGTCCAAGTTGTTGGTAAGGAAGGAGCGTAAACTCAGCAGTACTTCCCAGTCACAACACTTCAACCAATAAAGTTCATATGCAGTTAACATCTTGTTTCATTAACATACATGTGATCACGAAATGTAGAGTCTTGTGGCATGCATTCATATTCTACCAATTTTGGATGTGCGACTGGAACACAAAGCACGGTCAGCCCATCGTGATGATGTTTTGACAGCACAAAGTACACAGATTTCATTGGAATGCACAGTGTGGGTGAAGTAGACGAATATAAAGCGACTCTAGGATTTCATCGGTGCGACCTCGTCTTGCACCAGCAATGATTGTAGCAAAACATGGCAGATCATGGCAGATATTCGCTATAACATTGTTGATTGCAGTTGTTACTCGAGGGCTGACGACCGTGGGTGCGTGTGAGAATACACATTGATGAACCAAAATTGTCTCATGGACAAGTTGCGAGCACAACAAGCGGGTGATTGACATTTTCATTGGTGAACCGACAGACAGGTGGCTCAAATGTTTGCTCACAGCTAAACATGGACAGAAATAATAGCACTTAGAGCTGAGAAATACTTGTCAATCGGCTAAACTCAATAACAAATCAGCAAACACTACAGCCAACACTAATCGGAGCTTGTCATACATGAGTCGTCATGTGCCATGAGGAAGGACTGATTAAGGTAACCAACCACTTACTTGAGACAAAAGACCTGCCTCACTAGGAGCTTAATGCGATGCTTCAGTGTGGGACATCTTGAATTGCAAAGCAAACAAGACAACAATGAACAGATAGATCGTACGCCAGTAGCAGGACATGTAATCCTTGTTAAAACTTTATTTGAACACATTTTCAGCTGTCAGCATTTACTGCCAAACCTGAACACTCTACTCCTGCAGAGTAGAGTGTTCACGGTCGCAACAAGGTCGCATTCAGTCTTGTGCAACCAATACCTAGGACTGATCCTGGCAAAGCAGATACATGAGAGAAGAAACAACGCGCAGAAATTGTGCAGGTGGTGGTTCTGCCACGTAAACGCTATTTCCATCAAGAATGCGAAACAAGAAAGTGGGTCATATGCAGCTGCTGACTGGGTATATTCGTTGATGTTATGCAAATTTCTGGGAAACTTGCAAATGCACCACACCAAAGCACACCGGCGAGGGAGAAGACCACTCCCGGGAAAAACAATCCATGATGTAGGTACGAATGTTCAGTTATACCCAAAAACATGACTCTCTATTCGCGTTTCAAACTCAACACCTGCACTCTATGTATGTTGAATTTCTTCTTGTTGTGCACTAATCTTGTGACCCACCATTATTCATGGTGATTGTTTAGGCGATCGGTATGATTGTGTACTTGCTCTGTTTCTATTCTTTTCCTCGATGTGCTTTATGACTTGTCAACACAATAGCACATTGTGTTGAAGACATGCAGGAAGTTGATTTACAGCTCTACAGTAGCAATCATGGTTTTGCAGCGTTGTCAAGAATAGCAGGCAACACTCCCCAAGGCATGCGCACATAATACCGGACAGAGGCCTGTCGATTGAAATCACGGTAAGTCATGTCCCCACCAAAACCGCTTGTATGTCTCTGTGCAACGCATTTCGATCTGACTATTTCTCAGCGAATGAGCACAAACAAGTGTTGCGGGTATCTCGTGACAACAAAACTCTTCATACCTTTCCATACAGGAGACCGTACGCGAGCTGCTTCGCCCAGTTGCGCTGGTCCGTGTGCACGTTCTGTGGGGGGATGTTGTGCCAGGTGGCCGCCAGCTGGCGGAACGGATCCCCGTCTGGGCCGTCCAGCGCCAGCATCTTGCAGAGTCCGGCATCGCCCGAAAAATGAGCCATTAAACGCAGCTCCAGCTGGGAGTAATCCACCGACATCAGCACAAATCCAGGAGATGCTCGGAACGCTTTTCGCACATTCATGTAAGTGATTTCTCCCATGGTCTGGCTCTGGCTTCCAGGGGTGTTGAGCTCCGGCATCAAGTAAGCAACCGGCTTGGGCACACACTGCATGCAGGAGCGTTACACAGAGTGGACGCGCTGGCTGAACAGCTGTGGAAGTTACATTCAAAACTCCAGGGGCGAACTCCATGCATACACGCACCTTCACCGTGTCTAGTGTAGCAGCGTGTCTATTTCCGATGTACGGATATCAGCTGGCACCTAGAAAGCCTCACACCATACCAAACACCTACACAATCACAGTGATGAACACGCTTCAAAAGTTTAAGGAAGAGGGGCTCCGTCCCCCGAACCAATTCCCCATATGCAGGGGGTTCACTATCGTCATCACAGTTATTGTCATCATGATTACGATGAATATTATCATATCACGCAATCAACCAATGAGGCTCCCTACCCCGTTCAACACAATACCTAGAAGGCGTTCAATGCCTTGTCATAATAATCTGATCTTCCGCTTTATGTATCGCACGCTGTATTCTCATTTCTATCGAAAGGCTGAATCAAATGAATTTCAAAAACAAATGCGCAATTGTTGTGCATGAATTGCAGCCACAACAGTGGTCCGACTTGCGTGTTCGATACGCGGTACGAACCCTCAACTGTGCACGAAGACGGTGTCTCTATGATGGTTTGAAACACCATGCCTGGAACTGAGAGTCACACCTGCAAATTTGGCTCCTCCATTGCCAGCCGACCCGTCTCTACTGCAGTATGGAGGATGCTTCCGCTTATGCGGCGCATGGTAGGTTCAGTTGCGGGATTGGCCTGTACCGATGCCAGCTGTTTTGAAGCCTCATTTAGAGACTTGCTGTCTGCCGGGCTGCGAGCGGGGAGATGCTCCAAGGCAGAACTCCTCAGCTTGTTGAGCTTGCGATACTCAAGAATGATCGAAACTATCGGGTGCTGTGAAGCTAGCTTTGACAGCGTATCCTTGTCAGTGGAGAACTTCATATGGCCGCACCCCTTCTTCTCAGCGCCCGGCGGCGGCGGGAGCTTGAGGCGAACGTACAGAATGTCGTGCACTTCTTGGGGGCTGGACAGAGAGAACTGCGCAGGACACCACAATCATTCAAATGAAACAGATTCTCTCAGACTCAGTGGTTGTTCGGCGCATTCGTCACATCAACATCAGCTGGTGATCAGAAAAAACAGAAATTCCCAATAATTACACAGTGGTGAAGAGCACATGGCGCTTGGATCAGAAGGAGACGCCAACGCTTTTCCTTTATGCCATGAATTGACATGTCTGGAGTGTAGACTTTGGGTTGTTAATCCTAAGACAGCATAGTGATTCAAATTGGTATGCGTTAGCGCAAACCAGTGGCATTCAACAGTACTTGAAGGACAAACGAAACTGTATCCATATCTGCAACCAAGCATAGGTCCATGATATCTAAACTCTTGTGTAAGTTCGAAAACAAAGCCAACAGTCGGCTCGTTTGCAACGAGATGGTTCAGGCAGCAGAGTCCAGACGGCGCCTCATAGACTCTATTTGTTGCAGGCAACATGTTTGTTGAAGCCATGTGCACCAGCGGCAATTGGAATGTTTGCTTGTTAACGTGGTACACGCCTTGAAGAGTAGGTGTGCTAAAGGTGAAACACCGACTGCTCACAACAAAGCATTCGCAATTTTGGCGAAGACCATGTCGGGTGGCCAAGTTGGTAGAGCGTCGACTTGCCACGCCCAAAACTGGAATCAAACCCTTTCCAGAATGGGTAGGTACTGCCTCGGCTGACGATGTACTCAGGGGCCACCAAGGCTTGGCGGGACATCTTCCATGATCGAGTGAGTATACGAATCGCCATAATAATTGCCAGGATAGGGACTGCCTCGGTAGATGATATAACAAAAGCTATGCTGGCTTGCCGCTCATCATCTTTGAACAGCGAGAGATTATCCTAAACGCCCAAATAATCATGATAGCTGGTGATTGAAAAGTGTGGCGAAAGCAAACTTCATTGAACGAGCATATGCAATATTGCCGCAAGCACATCGTGTCCTTTCAGGTTAATACTGCCTTTCGATTGCATAGACCGATGGCACTAGGGACTGATGCTAGCATCCGCATTTCATCGTGTGCTTTGCACAAGTTTTGCACAAGGTACTGCTTGCTGAGCCTGTCGTATGCACCACTGAAAAGAACGGCGCACGCTCAATAGAGCCCTGCTGGACCGTATGAGTACATGCAGTTAGCATACACATACCACCGTGCCAGCCATCCTTGCAGCCTCATCGCTCAGCTCGCTCAGCCTTTTCTGCGGATCGAAACCCCTCTAATTCCCTCAGCGCAAGCACATGTGAATTCATGCAGCACAGTTTCAAACATGTGTATTGCATTAGAAGTTGCACCGCATACGGCAACAAACTGCTTTCAAAGCAACACTCAAGTATACAGGGAGAGCAAGCAAAAAAAGAGAAAAAAATGTGAATGTGCTGCAGAGATCAGCTGCAGATCACAGGAATACTTTGCTGGCGCATTTGACGTTGAATGACGACAAATCATGTCAAGGAGGGGACGAGTCTCCAGAATCATGAACAAGCAATTTTGTGAGTGAAAACAACATCAAGCAATTCAATAGTACATGGACAACTTCGAGAATTGCTTCTTGTAGAAGGGCCGTAACTGACACTCGCATTTTGTGCAAGTGCACAACAAACCTAATCCGCCATGCATCGCTGCGAAAGTTCTGGTTGTTGCTTGAGGAAACCCAAGCAATGAAATTAAACCCGAAATTGGAACATCAAGGTATCAAACTTGATAAAACTTTGCAGTGGATATCCATTTTCAGCCCTAAAGTGTTCTGGCATCCCAAAAGAAATTTCAAAATGATACATGATGCGCACCTTCAGAGGTTTTAGCTGGTGTTCGACTACTTTTGCATCAAATCCAATGCCTGTCTCTTCCATTTCTGCAAGAACTTGCACCAAAGGCATCTCGATATGCTGCAACGCGTGACATAGCCCTGCAAAATCGCAACCCGGCTCTTTGATCGTCAGCTACAAGTCTACGCCTATCATTGAAATTGCTGTGGAAGTGTTCTTGTCACAATCGCTAGCGATATAGCTTTTGTATCATCAACTACATGCTCTCAACACGCCACATGGCCATGAACTAGAGAGACAGCCCTGAACCCGAGGTGGACCTTGCCGTGATCCTTGCTGGGGATGTCG
>NHOP01001310.1:0-11192 GCA_018697155.1 Pyramimonas parkeae | reverse complement strand
GTAGTTGCTGCCTCGGTGCTCCTCCTTGAGTGGATACGTCTCGCCTGGCAACGGGAAGCGACAGCGCCCGTGGCTGAGAATAGATGGATTAGCCCCCCCCCAAGTCCTTGAATCAACCCTCCATGTGCGGAGGGTTCTCTGTTATCATTATCATCAAACATCGATTTCTTAGTGCTTGTTCTCCCTCTAATGGTATTCTGGGTTAACGTGTTAGCGTACTGGCAACACATGCAGCGCGTTGCATGTCACATGCAGACGTTTTGCTACCTGCCGACTCTCCTGTTTTTTTGTTCAGTCATACCAGTGCGCAACTCTTTGTGCAGGGTTATAAGCAACCGACATGCGCACCTCACGCGCAGCGTCTCTAGCAGCACGCTCTCGGGCTTCAGCATTGCTCAGCACATTCTTGACTTTATCCAGCTCCTGCTCCATCAGCTCAACTTGCTGCCGCTCATGGCGAAGCAGCACCTGCAGCCCCGCGGCGACACTGCAGAAAATTCATACGGCCAACAGTCGTTTGCATCCGCGGCCTCCACAAAAGCGAACAAATTCAAAGGTGGCTTCCCGCCCAGCTATTCGGGCTCATATCCCATTGAATATATTCAAAGGTCGTTCACGATGATGCATTCTTGCACACGCACCCAGGGGGGAGGTAGACAAGGGCTTGTCACCTGGTATTGTTCTTGAGCATTGGCTAGCTTGAAAGTAAGAGACTCAACAGTTTGTTTGCTGCTCTCCAGCTCCGACTGTGCTTGCGTTAGAAGATGCGCGGCCTCTTCTTGCTGCAAATACCTTTTCTTCGAATCGTCCTCTGCCATCTCCACCTGCACACCAGACGGGTTAGGACAATGATCCCTTTCTATGCACTCATCGTCATCTTCACCGACAACACGCAAACACCAAACGACAAGAATTGGCCCTTAAAGCCGTGCACGTAGGTTGCTGTTTCCAATAGTAGATTGTGCCTGGAGACCGGATCTTCTTGCTCGTTCACTTGCGCATCTGTAATTTCAGCACCTCTCAAGCGTGCTGAACCACGTTCACCTATCAACATGTACAGTGATCGACGTAGGGCATGCGGCGTAGCAAAGTCTGTCCAGATCGCCACCAGTCTCGACGAGAACAACACTTCCAGAGCCGGCATATCTCTTCGTACCTGAAGACTCCTGATGCGGGTTTCGTAGTTGTCCACCAGACGGCGCAGCTTTGCGTCACAGTCCTCGGACATCAATCGCGTGGCCTTCTCGTGCTCTTCCCGCAATCCGCATATGTGGGCATTGTGCTCAGTCTCCAAGCGCTCCTGCTCCATCTGCACGCAACATTGCCACCTCAAACAACAATCTTTAGGGTGCGCTTCTTCCAAGCTGGTCATTGATGACAAGGAAGGACACACACTATGTGAATACCAGTGCTGCTGGTGTTGACTGTGACACGCTGCCTGAAGCGGGCTTCCACACTCAAAGAGGTGGGTTCACATTCCAAGACATTCCAAGAAACTGAAAGTCATCTATCAGTCGCTCAACCACCAGTCACAAAGCTTGGGCTGATGCAGGAACTGGAGGGCCACCATAATTGCATGAACTGTGTTATGGTGCTTAACAGCTCGATCCTGATCATGTGATGTTCATCAAGAGCCCCAATTCCCACAACCAAGGGAGTCCTTGAACAACACACGCACCTCCATCTCATGTTTCAGCGCAACAAGCTGGGTGTCGTGGTCTGCCTCCAGACTCTTTAGCTTGGTCTCTGTCTGTTTAATCAGAGCCTCACGCTCCGTGTGCAGCTCGTGCAGCATGCTGCTATGTGTGTTGTGAATGTGGTGCAGGGCTGCCTCGTGCTCTGCCTGCATGTGCCTTACATGCGCGGCGTGCTCATCCACCAGCCTCTGCTTTGAGGCCTCCGCTGCATTGTGCATCTGCAAGGTCGGTCTTTCGAGGGCATTCAGTACAAGTGAATATCGCAACCAAAGCTGCCTACCCAACAGGATTTCAGGCACGCAGCGGGCTTGAAAACAAGGATATTTCACTAGTCAGTTGGTGCCTTTGGCAAGACGCATGACCTTTTGCAAGGCGAAGATGATCCCGCAGCCGGTGTGGCCAACGCCTCATGGGGCATCTCTCTCCCGCAAGCTGGTGAGCATCGGGAACCATAGGGGCACAATCCATTCGAAGCACCAGAGGCTGGAGCACCACCTTATATGATGGTCGCAGCATTGCAAAGCAGGATACAGCATAGCTGCATGGGCAAGAGGACAAGTAACGATTCCAGCAAGAACCGGCGGGACATCTTTCAACATGCACACCTCTGACTTGGTGAAACTGGCTGCCTGTGCCACTTGAGCTCGTGCTGCCATCGCCGCATCCTGCATACACTTGTTCTGTCACAGGTCAGAGGGAGCCCCCGTTTTTTATACTAGGCATCACCATCCAACAAACCAGCAAGCTCAAATAACAAAGCAGTCAAATATACCAACTTCCCCATGGAAGCAAGCCTGATGTGCGGCAACGAAACCTACTTGCAGTCAGTGCCCATACAAAGCAGAAGACGGTCCAGGCGATGATATATGATTAATGTCATAACCCATCACACATGGGAACACTTCCAAGTATCTAGGATGTGAACCAAAGCAATAGCAAGATTGGAAGGACAAAATATTTGAGCACCTTTTGCTGCGCAATCAACTTTTGCAGCTGGCTGGATAGTTCGTTTCCCATCATAGATATGTTCTGTGACCCCGAAACAACCAACTCTCAATGAACCCTGTAAACATTCACAAACCCTGTATGTTCACACACGTTCTACACACTCTTCTTATACTAAATGTGGGTGCCCACATCGCAATCAAGCAAACTGCATTTCCATACCAGCACAAGACACAATTCATCAGAATGAGGACCAACAAAATGCGTCCAGCAACAGTGACATTAATATCAGCTGCGTGAATGCTCTCCATGCCAGTGCAAAAATACATGATTAAGGCAAACATGCGATTTTCACAAGAATACATACGCACATTGGACACAACAATAGAACAAATCCCCCAAAATAAACAATAAATACACAATAACAATTACAACAGGTGTGAAGAGCATGCCACCTACGCAGCACAAGCGCAACAAAGCAAAGAAAACATGGCTTCGAAAGTGCAATACCGTCTCTGCGACACTCTTGAGCTGATGCTGGTAACTCCGCAGAGCGTGCACACGGCTAAGCAGAACCTCCCTAAGGCGGTCCACGTGAGCCTGCTGCTTTGTGTTCAAGGCAACATTCGAAGCTTGCAGTTCCTGTCAAACATGTTTGCCAAGAATTTGTCAGTATAAAAATGCAACAGCTTTTCTAGCAACATGAGCACTTTCCACCCCGCAAATTCGTTTCGTCACTTTCAATATCAATCATCGCCTCAATCGCACACTATGTAGTCTTGCGCACTCCTTGCATCTCGTTTGGGGAGGACTGAATGTGTGCTTGGCATGATACATATATGCAGCAAACTCTGCACACATAGCACACACAACATTGTGGATGAAAAATTTGATGGGCACATGATCTGCAAGAAGTGCTCATCCATCAACAGGCATGCGGTGGATTGCTCTCACCTGGATTGTCGTCTTGAGGCCTTCAATCTCGGCCGCCAGCTGGTTGCTGCGAGCCTGGTCGTCTGCGGCGGCGCCCGTCAGCTGCACAAGCGTGCACTGATATTCGTTCGCACGCTTCTGAGACTCCGCCTCAAGTTTAGCACAGTCGCTCTTCCACTTGCTAGAGGTCGAAAAACATGCACAAACACATTGTTTATGATGGGCGCTGAACTAATGTTGTGTACATGATGGACGGTTTGTGAGGCATGGCGCTCTGATGCAGCAATATGACTCATATGCTCTCCATCCGCCAATTCAAACCCTGGAACGTCTAAACCATCAGGACTGTACACATGCGCATACGCAACTTGGTGTGGCAAATGAAAACGTCTTGAATTTATATGCAGGGCTGCTTCCTGCATATGCATCAGCATGTCCAACTGCATGTTCACTGCGGAGAACGTGTTGTACCAAATACAGCAATATTTCTTCATAATGGATAAATACTGCTCTCAACATGGTCTTAATCATCTCGTACCTACACTCAATCTGCTCCTCCTCAAGTTTTCGTTGCAATGCACGAATATCGGATGCTTGCTCATCCATTCTCCGAGCACAGTTCTGTGAACACCCTCCAAGACTGCCACGTCAAGATATTTGAGTATATCGAGTCAAAGCTACTACTTATTTGGCTTTCGCAACGTGCTGTCATGGTCCATGCAGTGATGTTTGTACTCTTCATGCTCTGCGGATACATGTTCGTGCACAGGATCCGCTTCCCAACACACTTACAGTCAATCGGTCTTTGAGCTCGTGCGTCTCGCTCTTCAATCTGCTCTCAACTTCGGCCACACGCAGCGCAGATGATTGCTCCAGCGCGTTGTAGGACTCCAGCGCTGACGTCTTGTCCCGCTCCAGGCTCTGAATGGCCTCGGCCTTTTCTGCAACGTGAACGTCTCGAGCTCGCAATTGAACCTGATGATCCTCCTCCATTCTTAAAATCTTTTCATTTGCTTCTGCCTCCACCTGCGCATGTCGGCCGTGGGTGCACAGGATAAAATGTGCCAAGGTGATGAACCCTATATTTCAAGCAACCTGCTAGGCACGGAAACATGACCCGAAAGAGTGACTGCACACCGCTGGCTGCTGCCAACGAGCACGTTCAATGATGTGGAGTTCCCGCCTCATGCCATCCCACCTTTACGAGCAGCACACGCACGGTCAAGTGATCACACGGAGCCGCATGGTGCACGCAATTGACTTGCATGCACCAACCGACGCATGACTGGCTTACCTCTGCCAGAACGGCTTTATGGTTGTTTGCCAAAGCTGCTAGCTCAGCCACCTTTTGGGCCTCAACAAAAGCTAGTTGAGATTTATTGGACTCCTCCATTAACAATAGTTTCGAGTTGCATTGTTCCTCCATTTGCGCAATCCGATCCTGGTGCTCAGCTTGTAACTGCGCCAATCTCTTCTTGCCAGTGTCCTCCAACTACAAACACATATCAACCTCCTCTAAAAATTGCAGAATGTGGTTGATATTCAACTACAATCAAACAAAGTTGTGACAACATGTTCTGAAAGCACCTCAACTATGCATGCACAATGGCAAGATAATGTCAGGTAGTACAGCTACCCCTGTGTTGTTGCAGGGACAGGAATTGAAGTTCTGAAACTGATGAAAAAAAAGTGGTGCCTGCCCAATCGAGCACCTGTGCTAGCTTGGACTCGTTTGCTCCACTCATCTGCATCAGACGTTCGTTCATCTCGCTATCCATTGCAGCCAGAGCGCGCTTCATTTCCTGTTCAACTTCCTTTACCTTGCGCACTTTCTCGTCCTCTTTTGCGCTCAAACTGCACCAGGCATCCGTTTTTTGTGCTCGGTACATGGCCCATCCCAATCTTTCTCACGCATTCAATATGGACGAACAAAAATAGCGCAAGCAGGGCGTCTCAAGATCTTTCATCCTTGAACGCTACATGCATGTGTATGTGCATATGTGTACATTGATGTACATGTGTGTGACTGCATTGATGACAAGGACCGTATCGTGCGCTACGGTACGGTACCGAGACCAAAGGCCTAGCATCGCCGCATTCCCTCATCTCCAACTGGTTGTGCTCCCAATATATCATCCTGGCAATACAATGATTCGCACGGTCCTTTCCTCTTGTGTCTACCCATCAAACTGCAATCAGTGCATTGCTATCTAGGCATCCATCCAATACCAGTAATGGTCTGCCCACAGATATTTCGATCACATCGCAACCTCCACACGAGCTCCGCTACAGGTGCCCAATCATCGTGCCTGCTCTATGCCATGCATACTTAGCTAAATGATTTTTCATACACCACATGTCATAGCCTACCTGCCCAACATGTGGTTTAAAATTGTTTCTTACAGCCCCATTTACACATGATTATTGGTTTACGAGCCTAGCATTGTTCTGTCCTTCAGAGAAAGACAGCACTATTCCTGGCCCTGGTCATCATGCCATCTCTCCAACATATCTAGCTGCTGCAACGCCCCCCGTGTGTGTGGGGTGAAGGACATGGACGAGTGAAGGACTGGAGAGACCTCCCCATCTGATCCAGGCGTCTCGCTCCCTAGAAGGCCTGACAACCTTGGTCCTTTGTACTGGGTAGGAGTCACTGGCAGCAGGGTGAGAGAGTCCAGTGCAGAGAGTGCGGATTCTGCCACCCCCCTTCTGGCCTGCACACCGTCGCCAACAATGCTTTCTGAGCCGCCGCGTTCTTCAGCTACGACTACCTTTGAAGGCAGGCCGGCGATACCAGAAAAATTATCACATCCGCGATCCCATCCACTGTAGTTCTGCTGCGTGGTGCGAATTGTGCCGCCCTGACTCGGTGGGGGTCTGCTCGAGGAAAGAGTCTCCTCCTCAGTCGCAGCACCCACTTTTGCCACACTCGCTGAAAGATGGGTCACAGCAATTCGGTCTATCTGGTCGCTAAGCCGCCTTGGAGCCATCCCCCGGCTTCGCTCAGCAGGCAGTGCTTGCGGTGAACGCGAAGAAAATGTCACTGTTCGGGACTCGTGATTTTCTTTCTTGCCGGCCCATCCATCACCTTCAGCGCCCTCTGCCGCCCTTCCCCCGCTCTCTCCATTTGCTGTCCAGGCTGCCGTGCTCCCCGCGCACCTGCTCTCAGTTTGTGCCTGCATTGCGTCCTTCTGTTGGAGAGCTTGCTCCGCCGCCCGCTTCGCCTCGGCCACCGCCACCTCAGCCTCCTTGCAACAAACTTCTTTCTCGGCGTGGGCGCGCTCCAGCTTTGCGGTGAACGTCAGCTCCAACTGTGCCAGCTTGGACTGCCAGGCCAGATCAGCTCTGGACGATTCGGCGCGCACGCTGTCAAGCTCACGCTCATACTGTGCTACCTGGCGTTCCAAGGCCAGCTGGCCGCGCAGCTCGGCTTCCCCAACTGCCACTTGGATGGCCGCCGCGTGGCGCTCCGATGCGGCGCGCACCTCACTATCAGCTAGCGCCTCTGCTGCTTTGACTGCCTGAACCAGACCAAGATAGGATAGTTTCAGATGTTTCATCTACAGGATGAAGGGAACGCAGCAATACAAGAAGGAGCTGTACGCGATTGTTCATTCCAGTGCGCACAAACGCCACAGACGTGCACACGCGAGCATGGTTGCATGATCCCCGGCTGCACACCTCGGCTGCCGAGGATTTGGCCTTGGCAACGGCGTCGGCAGCCGACAGCTCCATGTCCCGCAACTTGCCTTCTGCCTCGCGCAGCCTGCCCTCAACGTCGCGGCACTTGGCCAGAATCTCCTTCTCGTGGCTCTCCAGTTTGCACATTCTTGCTTGAGATTCCCTCTTCAGGCTCTCCTTCTCACTTTCCAGTTCCTGAATACGCTGCGACTGCTCCGCCTCAAGATCATTTAGGCATCGTTCCCGCCTGTGCTCCAGCTCCTGGATCTTCTGCTGGGTCTGCGCCCTCCAAAAATTCACGGTTCACAAAAAATGAACAACTTCTCATCGCGCGAATCAAAAACATTGATCTGTAAATCCTCCACACAAGGGACAGGACAGCAATATCTGGTAGCTGCGTTGCTAAAGCACATTGCAGATGTCATCACCAACAGTAGCTTGGCGACATGCAGACATGAGTTTCCTACAATATTCATTCAGCCAAACGAGCTACATCTCACAAACGTGCTCACATTGGGTCTTGTTGGTAAAGATGCACATTGAGATGCTGAATGAAAACATGCTGCCCTGATATGTATAGGGAACGAATGTTTGCAAGCAACTGACACGTGTGCAGTAATTCATGTTCAGCCACCTGCCCCTGGACGCGAAGGTATGCAAAATCCGTCAAAAGGCGCATTTCAGAAAACTTGCACAAACTAAAAGTCTCAGAATCGAAGTGCGGGAATCGCAGAACGTATCCTGCGCCACTAGCTGATCGGTGCACCACCATGCAATGGACTCGTGCACCATTCACATCAAGCTTCCTGCAGAGCTCGCAACGCGCACGACTTCACCTCCAGCTCCATGGCCTTCAGAAGTCTCTCCTTCTCGGCGCTGGCTTCGTTTACAACGCGGGACTGTTCACATACTGCCTCGTGCACCGCCGCCAGTTTCTCTTGCTCTGCCAGGGCAAGCATTCGTTCCCGCTCTGCTGCGGCGGCGGCGATGGCCGCTGCAAGCTCCTGCTCTTTCTGCTCCAGCGTCGCGAGCACTGCCTGTTGGGCCTCCTGAGCCTCTTTACGCGCCTTGCAAAGAGCCTAGACAAAATTGCATACGGAGAACAACCGGTGAACAGTCAGTCACACAAACGGACACTCACCATGTGACAAGGTGAGCAGCATTTAACTGACTCGTGATCAACCTCCCTGAAATGTGGTCCCAGTGCATGATGAATGCGCACAGTTCGCAAGCCCCACATACACCAGTCACAGAGCGCGTGGGTACTAACTTGCTGCAACTATGGACCATACACAGAGCTCACACTACTGTTTCTCATTCAAACACCATGCTAGATGCATTTGTTTGCGCAGCAAACCAGCAGAACGCGTGAAGTGAAAAATCTTCAACCTTAATTGCAGCACATCAAACAGTTCAAAGCCAATGTACACACCGCCTCTGCCTTGGATTCGGTGTCCTTTGCAGCCGCCTCTGCTGCCCTTAATTTTGCAGCAAAGCTGTTTTCTGCATCTTTGAGTTCTTGCTTGAAAGTTATCTCCAGCTGCTTCACCTTGGCTTCATTCTGGGTCTCCGCTACCTGCAACACACCGCACACGGCAACTCTGTAATTCGTCTACCAAGCACCCTGAGCATTTAAAGTGTATACACGGCACAAAGATGTTCGATTACTCCAACCAGCATTTCAAGCGGATGATCAGCAACTGGGATGATTGCTTGCTCATCAAGAGTGAGCCAGCCAGCCAGCATTTTCAGTGATATTTTGAATGCTTGAGGAACTCACAATAAGAGGATCATACCCACCCTCGGTGGAGCCTATCAATTAAGCCAAACCCTTTTTTGGGTCAGAACAATCGCTTTCCACCGATACCACAGCAAATGCGCATGAGTGACGCAACTATATCCACAGTTCCAACTGAGCACTGATGCAAATTGGGCATTTGGCTGACCCAAGGCAGCATGGTTCAAGCTCCAGGGCTGTCCATCTCACAGCCGACTCAAAACGTGCCCAAGCGCCCCTTCTGCAAACCTGGCAAGCTGCTCTGGCTGTCGTCTCGGCTTTTTCCAGCGAGGCGGCCAGCTCCGACTTGAGGCGAGCTGTGGACGCCTCTGCCTGCAATCTTGCGCGTTCAAGGGCAGTCACGGCCTCGACGCGCTTGCGCTCTGTTGACTGCAGCGCCGCCTGAGGAAACATTGCAAAGAAACTCACATCTCAAGAGTGAGGCCGCACTCATCCATCCACACTTCAGCGTGGGCCACCTTGCACCACATCCGACCCTCGACTGGCGCATACCCGACTGGGCTTGTGCAAAATCACAGCTGCAGCATGGTGAAACCACCCCCCAAAGCGTGCTCCACTGCACCAAAACTGTTGTGGAGCTCCCTTGTGCATGGTATATGAGACGGAACTGCCTTGCGTAGTAATGTATTCCTCATTTCTGGTTGCCGCATAGGCCCGGTGCCAGCCCAGATCAAATAAGGATTGATTGCATTTCATTGTATCAAACCCATGAGCTGGACGCACCCGCGCCTCATCTAGCTCCCTCTGCATCCTCTTGATGCTGCTCAAGCTTGTCTCTGACTCCGCAGCTGACACTTGCTGGGCAGCTTGCCATTGCTTCTGCTCCTCCTCCACCATTGCTTTCATCTTTGCCAAGTGCCCAGCCGCCTCCTCCGCATGCGCTGTGAGGGCCGTATTGTCTTGCGCAACCTGCTCCAGCTCAGCATTCAGCAGGTGCTGTGCATGCTTCGATGCCTCCAGCTCCGTCTCAAGCATAGAGACACGATGCTGCAAGGCTTGCATCTGTACGACAGGCAAGCAGGCGTGCCTTTCTGTCAGACTGCAGCTGGCCACACAAGACGAAACTGTACAGGGTACGCAACACTCCTTGTCCATGCTTGTGCAGACCAAATGAACTGTGCGACCACATGACAGAAGTGCAAGAGGGCGGTCGCCTTTTGTTCACTGCAGTTCATAATCACACAATACGCACCTAGAGGAGAGTGCCTACCAGACTGCAAGGCACGATAATTGTACAGTTGCGGCATAGCTTCGTACAAAATATTCCTATTGTTCTGGCTTTGAGGCCTATCAAACAGCCGCTAGATGACATCTTATAGATTGAGCGCAATCGTTCGACATCCAGCACACGTTGACAAACAACTCTTTTCAGATGAGCAGCTCTCAGTTTGCTGGGTGCAGAATATTCATATGCGCACCAAACAGCACTTGCCATGGTAAATCAATCGATTGCTATTCAGAGTGCACGCACCGGCAGGACGCTACAAGCCATGTCACCCGCACTTACCTGTTTTTCCTTCTCTTCAAGGTGGGCCTCCGCAGCATCGATGGCGCATTTAGAGGCGTGCACGGCCACGTTGTACTCCTGCGCACACCGCTCCTCAATCTCGAATTGAAGCCGCGTGCCTGACTCTTCCAGCTCAGCCACCCTGTGGGAACAACCCAGCTCCAGAATGATTGGAAAGCAATGTCGTGTGGTGCCGCAAATCGATTAATTGCAATGCCACCATTATGTATGCTTACATGCAGGCTTTAGCGCAAGCCAATTCATGATGGCTCCATCTGCTCATCCACATATTTGACTCGTCGTGTCGCTCCACTGCCAACAGACATACCTGTACAATTGTGTTATCGCTTCAACACTGTGCCCGGTATTTATCGCCTGTTTCGAAAATCAGTGGCGGTTCTGTTTTCGCAATCCAATTCTCATGTTTATGCGATGACCATGATGGATTTGAGCAACATTGAACAGCACAGACTCAGCAGCGCCACCGCTCAAGTAGAGGCGGGATTGGTCTTGTTTCCTTGCAAGCGACGGACAACGTAAGAGACGCCGGCCCTTGACCTGGGTGAACGACGTGCACCTAAGGTTGCAAGGCGGGCTCCTCCGGTTTCCGACGGCCTTACACTGCGCACCT
>NHOP01001309.1:0-11198 GCA_018697155.1 Pyramimonas parkeae | reverse complement strand
TATCATTCAAGGACAAGATAGTTCCTATGGAGGCTCATCAGGGCCTGCATTTGTGGTGGTCGGAATGCAGGCGATCACGAGCGCAAGACAAACAGAAGCAGAGAAGCATTCAAATGTTCTACACATATGCCTTCGTGTATTTCAAGCAACAACAACCTAAATTGAAGGAGATCGTAAAATCAGAGTATGGGAAACGAGATTTCGGCCTTGACTCATAATGTTTCAGAAGCGACGATTGCTGGATGATGAGTCGTCCTACGAGTGCGTGAAAAATCTACCATCCCATCTGGTTGATCAATGGTATTCATGCTACGTATAGCTTGAAATGGTGGCAGCAACAGTGTGTAACGGAGGGTTCACATCTGCATGCCACAATTTTGGCGCCACGCTTGAGGGACGCCCCAAGCGCAGTATGCATATCGTATGGCTTAAAAATATATCATGATTGTAAGCCATGGTATGCAGCATGCACACCATGGCGTAACATCATGCGCATGCATGGAAACATGCATTCGAGCTACAAGACCGCAGACAAATTGTGTGCGGGGTGCTTTTCCTGATAAGCCACAGATTGTCATAGGCTTTTTGCGCCTATGCACTCTGGTCTTTATCGCCTGAGCCAGGGTAAGTCCAGGGGATTGCAAGCCAATGTCTTGTTGTGAAGCATACATTCTGAACCATCAGCTCCTTCAACCAAGGACAGGGATCTCTCCTTTCGAAAGAATCACTGGAAAGACATGAAAATAACAAACAATTTTCTTTATGAAAAGAAAAAGGAAAATGATCCCGAAAGCACAGCAACTATATGTGCCGGCCTCCAATACAATGCACATCGCTGTGGGGCATGAGCAACAACGAACATTAGCAGTGAGCCCGTATTTTTGGAACGCACTTGAAGGGGCAGACCGAGATGGGGGCACTTGTTGGACACAGCATACACCTCGCCTTTGTATTCTTGCACCAGCACCTTGCCCTGCTCGTCCGTCTTGATGACGACGCGCCCGCCAGCAGCAGAGAGCTCCTTCTTGGAGGTCAGCTTCGTCCACCTGCTGGATATTTTCAATCGTGGTTAGCAGGATGAACAAAGCAAGCAGAGAAGTCATGAGTGGGTATGAAGCGGTTGCCTGGATTGACGACACGATGCGTTTTCAAAGCTTCATGTTCGGCATTTCAGCAGGAGATGTTGAATATACGTCTTCAATTATCTAAGGATGAGGTGTATCAGAGATGCAGAGATGCGACAGTCCACATCAGCGTCTCATTCAATGTTCGAATGTCGCGCAAATCTAGCCTGCGTGTGATTCTCCGCGAATGCAATGATATGGATAAAGATATCTCAAGTTTCATTCTTGACGGGCTCCATAGCGGCAGTGCAATTCAGCAAACCTGTGCGAGCAGGTGGTTATGCAAGCCTACGCAGTCATATGACACAACATCCATAACGGCCATGAGTCGATGTAAAGAAGCAAGCATCCAGAAGATCAGGACAGACCTAAGGAAATCTGGAGAGAGATAGAACTAGTGTATTGGCTCGGGTAATTGCACAAACTGATGTTTGCAGGTCATAATTCCCTACTTTTGCAGCCCAGCAACAATCTTGTTTGCAAATCGTTTGCATTGAACCTACAATATAAGGATTGAAGAAATCAGGCTTATTTCAGACTGAATGCGAAGTCATTTCTTCTTGGATGTGACATCTACCGTACTGTCCAGATGAGGCAGAAGGCATGTTGAAGATCCTGTTTGATTGGAACACACTTGTCACATCAACGAATGAACTTGCACACCATAAACATGAAAAGAGTTCGACAACATGGTATTCAAGGACCAGGTCAATATCTTTACAATGGTTTCAATGGTGATGATAGATCAAAATTATTTCTGAGAGCTCCTAAATCCTGAGACAGGCTGAAATTTACCAATGACTCTGAGTTCAGTTTGGAATAATGAGATGTGCGTAGCCCTATGCAGTGCCACCATAGCCCAAAGAATTGTCAAGCGAAGGATCCTACCAACTGGTAGCAATTTACAGGGCAATATATTATTCGATTTAAGAAATGGAAGTGCAAACGTATGCCCCGCTGACGGTTATGCCACCCGTTTCCTAACAAAACCAGTCAGCTGGCGAAGTGTTTGGTCTGGCACTCCAACCTCGGTACATTGAGAAAACAACGATACGTACGCGAGATACGTTGTCTATACATTGTGATGCAATAGACCAAGACATTTAATGTAGGAAGACTTGTCGTGCCGCTAAATTTCGTGGGGGTGATATCCTCTTTTCAACCAATTGAACTGCTCCGCTAGAAATCCAATGGTGTGGCACGGTATTTCACATGAGAGTGGAACTCGCTTCCGACTTGCGAAAGAAGATGGTGCAGTCACGATCAATGAAATGCACTGCGATGAGAAATAACCCAGTAGAATGATGTCGCGTCATCCAAAACAACTTATCATGTATGGGTGTAGAGCGAATATCGGTGAAAACGAGAACACACCCTGCAGTGACTGTCAAGCTTGAGCGGGCGGCACGGGCACGGGATACACGGGAAGCAGATGCGATCACATTATCTTGAAGCTTATGACCACTGATTTTTGCAACATGTGCAACCTGCGAGAAAGACGCCATGACTTCTTCTTCGAACGTATGCAGGAGGTGCAATTGCAGGAAAACGCGTTCCGCGATTGCGGACGGCCTGACACGTGGCCACTAGCGGTATAATAGAAATATTAACAATGAAAATGGTGAACACCCCGAATAGGGGTGATCGATTTAGGGGAGTGGGGGGGCCTACCCTTCCTTCCCCGGCCACAGGCGCAGCCTCTGCCCGTTGCCTGGCGAGGTGTATTGACAAAAAAGGTGAAGCACCGAGGCAATGACCACTCCTATCCGCGGCGATAACCCTATCCCATCTCTACATGCACCACCTTTACCTCACCTAACCAATGTTTGTCGATTAGCGAGTGATCATACCAACCGCCTAAACAATCACCATGAATACTGGTGATTCCATTATTTATTTTTTTTATACATTTCGAGGTGGACTCATAATATCGAATTCCTAAGCCTTCCATGCATTACAATATAGCTCTTCATCTGCGAATCCTACATTTTGCGGTAAGCTAAGTTCAGCGATTCTATTCGGTCGTAGCCTCTCACGTGCTTTCTACAGAAAATAAGGGGATGGAAACCTTCACCAGCCAATTTGCCGAATCGCCAGCATGTGAATCCCGCTGCACGAAATCACGCAGCTTGAATATTCGGGTTGGAAGCTCACCTGTACGGAGGATACCCGCTTTTAAATAGTGCGTGCACGGCGTAGCCGATGTACTGCAGCAACTCACGCGTGTTGCACATATGCATCACGGACGTGGAGGCGTTGCATTTGCGTGTACACGTAGCGTACACGTGGCAGACTGGTCGTAAGTGCCTCTCAACACCGCTTGTCGGACTACATTTTGAGGACCAACCACATTAGTGGCCGCCCGAATGATTTTGGCGAACAGGGACTACAATTGTATATATATTCGGATAGCTAGCTGGCTTCAACCGTTCAATCGTGGAGTTGAAACACCAGTTTTTCATGATTTTTGGTTAGGCAGTCGGTGTGATCACTCGCTAATTGAAGACGCCCCGCCGGGCTGCATGGACTTTGTGCAATGATAGAAGAACGTTCATGGATCACGAGATGGCGTCAGAGAGCCACTGCATATGGCGCATCCACCTGCTCAAACTCTTCCACGACACTCTAAAGCACGACTTCGATACAACTTGCTACCGATGGAGATGTGTTCGACTTCGTGGCGAATGGAGATTTCCATTGTGGTCGAAGCCCCTAGGCACGCCCAGAGGTCCATTCAAGGTGCAATCGATATGGAAACGATCATGGAGAGACGACATTTGATAGCGAGCAAGGGTTCAATACTGACCAGTGAGATGATCTGGGACATGAGAATCGATGCCTCCTTTTGTCGTCCTCAAACCAGCTAATTCGGCTTCACAAGGTGTAGAAATATAGCGTGCCATGGATATGGAATGTACCAGACCCTGGGAAAGTCGAAGTTCCTTCTTAAGCAATGGTTCAATGCTGGCTAATTAATACTCAGTGGCCTGCAATTCCGAAGTGAATTATCAGTTCATCACACCGAGTGCCGATTGAAACCGTACGGGCACAAGTCTCCCACCCCCAAGCACTTGCTTGGCCCTCACCCCTCACCGCATCGAAACTCAAAGCAGGATGCGCGGGCCATTGCAGGCGCTTGTTTGGGTCGTGACCACAGCGATTCCTGCCACAAGTTTCACCAGGAACCCTCCGCAGAGTGAAGTTGCGGGAGACTTGGCGTTGCTGTTACTTGGAGGATTAGTGCGTACATAGTTGCACTCCCCCCTGACAATCGTGAATGAATTCAAGAACCCGTCAGGACGCAACCGCTAAATTCTTCTCGCAGGCTTGATTCGTGCTGTTATTTTATTTGATGCTGGTGTCCCGATGATGATCCGCGCAAATTACGTCAGCGTAAGCCTCTACAATTTAGAGTGTACCAACAGTCAAGTCTTGTTTTGGAAGTTGAAGTATTGGGGGGGGGTGAAACAGTATGGTGCATATACGCATAAGTCTGTAGCTATCTTTACGATGAGAATAAATAAAAGTATCGCTTCGAAAATCATACAGATCTATTGCCTACTCGGATGAAATGAAATCATGTCTGTGTGCTCCGAGCTGTCTTGTTATTTGTGCTGATGTGGTTTTGTGAGGGTGTTACATCGTTGTTGTATGACTTTTGGTTGTCTTGTAGGTGATGTGTACTGCAAAAACACGAGAAATTGAATCTGATACCGAATATGGGTTGACAGTCAATCGCATGGGCAATTTTCGGGCGATCCCCAGAAGTCCAAGGCTGCTCAGTGTTTGGTTTCTGTATGCCAGAGAGCTACATGAATCCCCATTAGCACAACATCAGAGAAACTCCAGTATTGTGCCCGAGTACAAACAAGGTCATCAGTAGATTAGTTCATCTCGATTTCTTTTGCCACAGCCACCCTGTCTCGGTATGTTTTGCCTGAATGTTGGCTTTGCTTATAACTCTATGGTGTTCCGATTTAACCATTTCCATGTTTCCGGACAGGGAGACTATACTAATCAACTTCAATCGTTCGTTCTACAATATCATCATCATCATGGTGTTCTTAACCGCTTTTACATCATACGGCAAGGTTTCGGGGATACCCGCGTCTCCCTACATGTACCTTACCTTTTCTGAGTCAAGAAAAGTATGGAACACCAAGACATGAGTGTGGATTCTTCTCAGGCGGAGGACACCCTGCCCATGCACGACGTACAAGCTGTGGGACTTGACGGCGGTTGGGTTGCAAACATGTCAAATTGGAAGTCTTACAGCGATGGCGATGGTTCAGCCACAGATGTCTCTCAAATCCAAGACCGCCTAGACTTTTCAGCAAGTGAGTGTTTATTCGCGATGGGGAGACTTCAGATATCTGCTTGCTAGACACAATTGAGTTTTCATGCAAAGTTCTCCTAGATGAAGACCCCAGATCCAACAACTGTACTATGTTCTTCGCAATAAGGTGAAGCATCAACACTGGGCCATTGTGCATGTGGACTAGAAATGCACACAAAGTTCAAACCACTGGCGATATTGCACTGCTTTTCGTTACTTGCTCCAGAAACTTGCATCTTCGGAAGCCTGCTTGCACGTGGACGCTTTACCATCTTTCTGAAACGCATGTTTCAATAAATTCAAGCGTGCACACACAGCAGCGAGAGAAAGTGTTTTTCTTGGTTTCTTGCGCTCATGTCTACGAAATGCTAGCGTTCACAAAGTTGGCACGATCGGCACCCTGAAGAAAGAATGTTGATCGGTTGTCATCGCGATTGCACGTGCTTGTTGTTCTTGCATACACGTTCTTGTATACGCGGAACAGAATGCTAGGAGGCCCGGCTGCTTTGCTCACCGTTTTGGAACTCAAACCAACCCTACCGCTAAACCACCACAGGGGTAATGTCCTGGTGCGTGTATGGGGAAACACTTAAGTGAAGATAAGTCACTACAAAGTGCCAAGGGTTTACTTTTGGTTATCTTAGAGCACCCTTTGAAATACCTCCTACTTGCACGCATGAGTGAAAAGTGTCGGACTCACGTCTCAGGTGCCACGTGTCAAGTGCTCATTGGGCCCACGCAGACGCACATGTCAATAGTTCATTGGGTCCACGTGGGTCCATGTGTTGATTGATCACAGGGTGCAAAAGATAAGGGGCTTGGCTTCGTAAGTCACTGAAGCCAGGCAAACTATGCATCTATACCATGTGACTGACCCGCCAGTCGGTGGCAATCTCTGATGATCCTTGAGGCAGAATTTAACACCGTGACTCACGGACCATGGCGGAACACAACGCATGTTTTATGCATGCGCACTGTGTTTGTTGTCTTCCCAGGCACACGGATCCCTTGACATGTCTGGCAAAGTCGCAGCATGGATCGATTCACGAAACCGGCGTGGCTTGCCGCTCATGGAGTGTATGTCATGCCCCAACGTATCTCCATAATTGGCAAACCTAGAACATCTGGCGGCAGGTTTGATGGCCTTTTTACGGTACTTGGGTCTATGGACAAGTGTGCAAGCATCAACTCAACCTGTGTCCCATGCTTCACCATGCCCAAATCAGTTCTGGTCCCGCGCACCACTGGCACTAGCCAATGATCCGCCAAGCACACGCGCCCAGGAGCATGCAGCCTGGTGCAGATTGTGCCTGAGTCCCTCGAAGTGGAACTAAAGGTGCAGTTCGTGTATATATCTTTCAACTCCTCACCTCTTGCCACGTACCTTGCTGCGCTGATTTGATGATCTGTTTGGGCCCCCAGCGTACCACGACGGGACGATGTACGTGTTTGGAGGCTACAGCCGGGATCCAAAGAATCGTTCCCGCTACACCGACTTCAACAGCGTGGACGCATTCAACTTGAAGGAGAATCGCTGGTACCAGCTCAACACCACAGGTGCCTCTTCTTTATTGGTTTGCGGAACAGGAGTTTGGGTCCAGGCGTTGCAGGTTCGAACGGTCTGCCTCGCCTCAGGGAGTGCCTGTGCACCTCTGCCTGTGCACCACTTGCACTGAAGTATGCTTAATTTCGTCTGTTGTTTGTCAAGCCGATGTTTGTTACTCTGAATGATTGGTTGATTGCGGAATGTGTTGTAACCTCCTGAATGAAATTCTAGGTCGCTGTATGGGAGAAACCTTGGACAACTCCAGTCATGTAGACGAGTGCGATCACGCCCCTTGCTCTGGCCGCTGTTTGGGCTGTACGTGCACATGTCATGCTAGTCCTTGTCTCGATTTTTTTTCGTTCTATTCACAACGCTTTTCACTTGGACTTCGTTTTGGGTCGCAAGCATGCGCTCGAACGTAAACTGACTCTCTCATCATCATCGTTCGTTTCAGCTGCTCCACGTACTGATGGGCCTCCCGCTGCGTGCCCTGCACCTTCCAACCTCTCAACAAGTCTTAATCCGCAAGACCTGCAGTGCAGCGTTATAGGGTTGTGAACGTTGCTACAATGCAGGCAACGTTCCTTCTCCTCGCGACGGCCACTCCGCGGTGTCGCATCGGGAGCTTGGGATGATGGTTGTGTTTGGCGGACGCGACCAACACAACAACCTGCTCAATGACACCATCTCGCTGGACTACAAGACTCTCACTTGGACCAGGCACACTTGCACGGGTGAGGCCCTATGAATGGTGATGTTTCAACTACCGTGTACCGGATGCAACGCAGGCACTTTGCATGCCGCTCGAGTTGCCCCGTCAGATGCTATGAGCAGCCAGACGCCTGTTGGTGATGGATAACTCCGAGCTTGTGTATGCGTCCAGTGATGTAACGGTTGCCCGCCGCCCGCGCGCAACAACGATCCGGACTCCAGAGATGCTCGGCATTGCCAATGAATCTCGCGGGAAGCTTTCCCCGCCTGCGATGGGGCTCGTGTTTATTGCGAGAACCGCCACTAGCAACGAAGCCGTGTTGTGTCTCGAGACTTATTGACACAAATTTCAAGGCAGCCTGCCGGGCAAACCAGGATCTGTCGCTGCTGCGCAACAATGCAGAAGTCTGAATATCTGGAGAGGAACCCAGCGATCATAATTTGTTCCCGTGCATCCATGGTACCGCGCGCACGTTTACGCGATGGCATGCGACTGCGTAGAAAACATACAACGCATTAGGTTTTTTTATATAGGTTGATACGTATGGGCAGACTTTTGTGATGGGGAGGACAAGTCATGTTCCCCTTGGACCATGCAATATAATTGGGACTCGATACACGGTTTTGCAGACTCCCCTGTGCACCGATTCAACCTGGCGCGCGATTCCATTGGCATAGCTCCTCGCCCTTTGGAGATGGGTCATATCCATATACAATTGTGTGTTTACACATGCAAACACAAGTTTGTGTTTATTTGCAAAGATTGGCAAGTTTGTTCGATGGACATGTCAAGATACGCCACCTAGTATCCGCTGCTGTTTAAGATTTTCCCCTGGTACGCCTGGGTATCCAGAGACGCACAGTGCAGCGGAAGATTTGTCACAAGACTCTGTAGGCATGGCTCTCTGCCTAGTGGGTCAAGATCGTGTCTCTACTTGTGCATGCACACATATTGCAATACATGATGCTTTGCATGCACCGCATGCACTTGACGATGTGCGCACGGCAGCGTGAACCTGGCCCATGTGTGATTGAGAGTGAGAGCTGGTGGATTCTTGAGGTCCGAGTCCTTACCATTTGGATTCACAACATGCCCCAATCAGTTATCATTACCAGGACACGCAACAGAAGCCGGCAGACAGCAACTTCGTGGAAGGGGTTTGTTCAGTTCTTGTACAGAATCAGCTTTGACTCGAACTGTGCTGCTAGTTCTGTTAACCTGCCGAAGTATTTGATTGTGGTTTCATAAATGGCAATCAAGAAGCAATGTTTCAAGATTCAAGGAGGCTCTCCACACAATTGGCAACCCGGCCCGCTGTTTCAGCCGACATTTGAAAGTGCCAAGTGGAGCTTGCACACAGGATTGACTTTGGCCGTTGCTGTTGTCGCTGAGATGACTGGGCGCGGGGATGAGCGAGCAGGAGTGGTGCCCGTGCCTGTGCGCGGCCACGCGGCGGTGGTGACGAGGCAGGGCATGTTGGTGTACGGGGGGGACTGTGATTTGGATGCTGCCTACCACCCAGATAGCGACTCGGACGTATCCGTGCCCCACCAAATCCAGACGAGCCAGATGCTGATGCTGGATGTGCACCAGTGGCACTGGACGGCGATACAGGCATGCAAGGGTAGGGGGGTTGGACGATGAGAGATTGGGGTATGGCAAGGGGGTAGGAGGGGGGGAGTTGGGGTCACGGTGGTACTGCTGGTGCTTGTGGGCCATGAGAATACAACGCCGTCGGTTCTTAGCAATTGAGAAGGCAACTAAAAATGGGTGGAGTGTCTTGGTGTCAGGTTGAAATTACTTGAAGTATTGCTCGAGTCCACCATGATGTGGTGGGAAATAGCCCTCCGTGAAGATGATCAATTGCTTTTGCCATGATCAATTTCGTGAAGCGCTCGACGATTAGAACCACAAGAAGCGCGTATCCTCGGGTTCACTCTTGTGTGTGTGAGACTGGATTTTCGCAAAGAGCGCGTGGTTTCAAGTTAGGCCCAGCTCGGCAAATGTCCGTGTTTGTCAACTTATGACAACTCCATCCTTATTGTGCCTTTGACTTAGGATTGGAGCGCACTATCCCATTCTCTAGCTACGCATGTTGGCTCCTTGGCTCCTCACTGCCGAGATTTTTATCCTGTGTTTGAAATAGTTATGGCTTCAACTATTGCGAAATTGAATGGTTGAAATCTTCAGGTAAGAATTACCCGCACAATGATAATGGATTGAATAATGCATTTGGAATACTTTCATTGAATAGCAGCAAGGAATAGAACTGTCCACTGGATGTATTCAACAGCCATACGGTTGCAGAGCACGTTGACGGTATATAACTGTGTGCTAGCTTTGGATTTCCCGTAGCTGAAGATCTGATTGAAGTCTGGTTCTATCCGAACGCAAGCTCATGGCAAGTGAACAAGAACTGAAATCAATGGATATATACGCATTGGTCATCAGCTTGCCATTTCCATGATCATTCAATCATGCTACCTTTCCTGCGTTCCTCGACATTTAGCGGCTACTCCAACACCAGAAGAAAACAATTCTTGCGTTGGATGCAGGATGTTTGATAACTTGAACCTGGGTAGAATCTTTGTCTTCTGAGAAAATTTTTCATTGTCAACCAAGGTGAAAAACTGTCGCCTGATATTGGAAAATCTCAATTCTTGTTATATCCAATCATGTGCATGGTTTTCAACACGTTGCTATGCGGGGATTATCTTGCACACGCACAGTACACCTCTGGTTACAGACATGTATGAACCAAGGCTACAAGAGGCATAGCATCCATCCCAGGCATCAGGATCATATTGAATCCCTTAAGCTGTGTGCTTTTGTGTGTGGGTGGGGCTTGGTGCTAAAAGGTGGCTCAGGGCTCGCCCCAGCCTCCTTTTAACGTCACCAAAGCAGCTGCGGTGTACTACCAAAACAAGCTGATTGTCTACGCCGGCTTGTATTGGGACGAGCCGTCTCAATCGGTGATAGGTGGGCACACATTCTCTATCTCAGAAGCCATATTATTTCAATACGCTGATGTGTTATTTCATAGTGACATGCATGTGTTGCTTGCAGAAATTCTTTGTATTCTAGACGACAGTGAGCAATATTTTGTACAGGGTCTATGTCGGCTTGCATATCGGTCCCAGCGTCCCAGACATAATGAAATTTACCATGGTGGGTTGGCAAATCGATTTGAATCGCGCCTTGTGTTTTGAGTTGCGTGCATAGTGACTCAGCGACGTCTTTTGGACATGTACTTTGGCACGATGCATAGCCTGCTTGAGTTTCGTTGTAGGGGCCTGTAGTTGGTTGTTGTCAACAGAGTATGCTATCAGATCACGTCTCAAGCACAATGAGCACGCGCCGCCTCGAGACTCAACCCTCACACTCTGCCGGCTCCAGGACTTTCGCTTGCCCAACCAATACAAGAAAAGAGACTCCACTCTGTGCCTTGTGTGCCACCGACACTGCGGCCGATATAGGCTT
>NHOP01001308.1:0-11202 GCA_018697155.1 Pyramimonas parkeae | reverse complement strand
TGCTCACCTCAAAGTTCTCTGGGCGGGAGGTGTAGTCCGGCATGCCTATGGTCATGAGCCCGTTGAGGCGTAGGTGCGCGCACTCGGCATGTACATGTCGACAAAGCGACAGCACCTCCTCCCCAGGAGACACCCCGAACTTGCTCTCCTCACCGCTCGTGTTCACCTGTTGAACATCATCATCAGTCAGAGACTTCACAAACCGGCCGGCGAGGAGTGCAAGTATCGGTTGCCATACCACCGCCATTGCACCGGCGGAGAGCGCAAGAGAGAGAGAAAGCTCAGGCCAGCGTCCAGGGCAGGTGCGCAAAACAGGCAGGATGGGGGAAGAGTGGAACTGGGATGAGCAAACAGAAGCACACACGCCTGGCAGGAAAGTTTGCTTCCACCGATGCTTTGTATGTGCGGGCTCGGGTACATGTGATCCAGGTTGCAATCCCGTTATATAAGTAACTGGCTTGGCGCTTTAAATGGATTTGCCGTAATCTGCCGGGGATCTGGCATTGCTTATCACGGCTGGCCAGCATAACACTATTCGCTCATCCATGAGCTGTGAATGCAGGTCTTGAGGATTCAATGGATGCTGGGCAAGTATCTTGGTTACTTTGGAATAAGCATCAGGCAAGGCCGCAAGGTCCTGGTCAGCATTGTGAGACGAGGCCTTTACAGGTTCTCGTGATTATGAATCAGAGAAGCGCAAGCACCATGGTACACTCAACGGGTCACTAGCCAGCGCAAAATCGGCCTGCCTACGTACCCTTTGATCTCACGGATTTCGAAGGTCCATATGTGCAACGACAGAACTTAGCGCGCGATTCTGTTGACATGGCTCCCCGCCCTAATGGAAAGGGTCATGTCCTTACATGTACATCATGTCAACACCCAGATTACGGGGTCCAAGGAAAATGCATATCACCATCCCCCTCAAAACAGTCTGCTGACCTGTGAAATCCATGTGAAATAAAATCCTAGTCTGTAATATATGCAGTCGGATGCCGGCGTGTAAATATATATTGAACCACTATACTTCATTGTTTTTTTTTAGGCGATCGGAATAGTTACTCAGCCAGCCAGCGCGTCCTTTGATATCCCAAGGGCCCAGGAAGTACATTTCCATCTTAAGGCTTGAACTCGGGCTACCGAGAATCACGACCACCCCTACCAATTAGCCCACTCGTTATGGTTATCTAAAACCATGGTGCACATACCTAAGCGTGCAGAAGATGATACCTCGCTACATCATGCTTGTGACTGGAGAATGGTTGTTTATGTACGTGGACACGACTCTTACCAAAAGGGTGGGGAGCTGTGTATTGCGCGTTATGTTCTATCGCTGCATAGGGTACCCTAAAAAACCCGTGTATCGCGTCAACACACAGATTGCTCAGCCCAAGGAGAACGTAATTCGCCATTCTCATCGATACAGTCTACTGATTCATGAAGATACATGCTAAACAATCTCTCAGTGTGCATCGCATACAGTCGGTTGCCGGCTCCACTTGTTGGTGCACCTTCAAGAATTTATTCACAATTGCAACGAAGCATGTCTGCTCCAGCTCCTTGGATTGCAAAATACATTGTTGCGACACTTTATATGTGTCAGCACCCGACTGCATATGACATGCAGCTAGTGGTTGTCTTGAATTGATTTCCATATATCGGCAGACTATTCCGATGGGGATGAGGGGATACGTTCTCCTTGGAACATATGCTGGGACTTGTTATGAGGGTGCTGAAGTTTACCCTATGCAACAGTAGAATGGAGACTCAGTTGGCATGACCCTTTCAGCAAGGGTCATACTCCCATGTATATTAATCATGAAGCAATGAAAGTGTCCCTGAAGTGCTTACCATTGAATTCATGTCCTGAGACGTGTGGCGTGTGCTGTGTGAAAGAAAGCGAATTCTTGAAGAAAGCAATGAAGTTCTACCGACATAGAAGTTAGGGCACTGTATGAAATCAAAAATTATACGCGCAATGCAGATGCAGACACAGCGATCTGCATCGCGCATTCATCATGGTGCCTATTCGTCTCATTCCCATCCATTTCCAAACTGTCTCCGTGTTGCCCCATGAGCATGAAGCGCACTACCTGCAGAGATTCCCTTGTCTTGTTCCTTGTTCTATGATGCGCAAGGTCACAATCACCAAACTCAATCGATGACACGCCAGCCAATGCGAAGGTCACAAATCAGTACGGAAGGCACATGCATTTCTGAAGGCATTTCGAAACAAATGTCGACGGTTTGATAAATATCACAATCTAGGATGATCTCTCAAATCCAGGAGATTAAACTGATGAGATTGAATGCGCCATAGGTCAATCAGTCCCCGGGATCCATGCAGACACGAACACAGTGCGTTACTAAGTGAAACAGGGAGTGCTCATACTTGCAAGAAAGTGCTTGTATGAGGTTGCTGCAGTCTGCAATGATCACGCCCGACAGCCCTTGAAGATCAACTCTTTCGCTATGGTTAGTGTCTGTCATAAAGCGTTGTTCGCTTCGATCATGCAGCCCAATATACAAGTTATGATGCTTGGGCATACCTGAACCAGCACATTCAATTGACGCTCCCAGCCTGCGTTCTCGACTGCCTTGTCCAGCATATTGGCAAGCTGCCGCACCCATTGCGAGTTCATGCTACGTGAAAAGTGGAATCCATACTTTTGTCCACGATCAAATGCACATAAGCAAGCAAGAAAAGCTCTTGCGAAGAGGCATTCAAACTCTTGTTGGGGCGCTGGCACCATCCAAGGACCGAAAGTTCCGTGACTAACATCCCGTTCCTGACACTTCTGTTCTGAGAAATGGACAGGCAATTCGTTCGTTCATCATCGAGAAATCCACCTTGCTCACCTAAGCTTCTTGTTTTCGAACCCATTTCCAGGTTGGGATGGAGTTCTTGTAATACGTACTGAAGATGCACCCAATTCAAGCTTCACATGATACATATCTAGAGTGCAATAGAAGTACTCCATACCATAAGGCATACTGCTCAGGAAAACATTCGTCGCATGACGAGCACAATACCTCACCTTAACTGTGTCGATAGTCTCCAGCATGTGCAGATTGGGTACACTGTTGATCAGCTGCTTCGCCTTATTGGACTGCAGGTGTCCAATGAAATGCCATGATGTATCCTCAGGCATCATTGGTGCCTTTTCTACAATCTCCTGTGCACTCACAAACAACGCATGCTCACGCCATATGAAGGGTGAATAACAAACACCCAATAGTTTACAGGAGAAGTATCCAGGACAACATGCCACTACAGATCTAGAGCTCTGACAACTAACCTGCACATAGTTCTCCCCGAACACACGCTGCCCTGCAGAGTATGCTTCTTTTAACGCCTCCACAGGCTTAGTTTTGCTCACCGCTACCAGTCGAGGCTGCAACACAAGCAAAGACCCAATGTCACATGCTCACTATATCCATCATTTGGCGCTGTCTGCCTGTGGAAATTCTTGCATAAACACAACACTTGGAGCACAAGAATTTCATGAACTCTTGAAAATCGTCACAAAATAACAACTGAAGTGTGGGATCATATTCATAGATTTAGATTTCCATAAATTCATATTTGAATTAATTCTATGCCAGTAATTCCAGCAGAGGCTTGTCTTACAGGTGATTAGGTACATGAACTATGCTTTCTGGATGTACACATGAGCTTGCATGGATGTACACCCACAAATTGCTGATTAAAAAAACAATGCTGGGCGAAGTATGGTTCGATCATGAAAGGCATCTCTCGTCAATAAGGTACTTTGGCTTGGACCATTTGTTGTCCCTTCAGAACTGAAGCAAACAAGGAAGACTAAGTTTCAACACAAGCCTTCCTGGAATTGCTTGAATAGAGATGCTCAAAGGAATTTTAGCATATGCTGAAAGAATACACAATTCAATTGTTGTGCAAAAAATTCAGCATCATCCGATGGACTCAACAATCACAAATTTGCAGAACACATGTTTTGTTTGCCACAGAGTTCGATAGGGCGCTTTCCGCGCACAGGCTTGGCGCGGGATGCTTTTGCGGTTGCGGCCGCCACTCGAGCAAGAACATCTGAGAGAGATCGTGCCACCATGCCAGTCTCCCCAGTCGCAGAGAAAGCACCCGGTGTCTGCATGTACAGCTTTTTGTGTGTTCGAGCAGGAAGGGGGTCGTGCCAGCTGGATGCAACGTGCGTGTGCGATGGATGGTTCCGGTGACCCGTGATGTTGGCTGGGAATCCAAATGGGACAAATTGGAGTCAAATTGGAGTCAAATTGGATTTTAATGGGTAGCTGGGTTAGCCATCTATGTATCAACCTATCTGATTTTGTCTGATAAACATTGACATCCTCGTCCCCAGCAAAGCAAGAGTGACAGGAATGAAAAGAACAGTTCAACAGCAAATGGCCCTCCCCAGCAGAGTTTTTCGATGCTTCTCAGGAGGACCGAACGATACATATCGGGTGTTGCCCTTGTCTGGTGGCTTTGTTGAGAGCTCGTTAGATTGATACGTGGCCTGCCCGAGTTCAAGCTCCCGCATGGATGGGTACAAAAACAGAGGATTTAAAACAGAGGATTTAAAACAGAGGATGTATCAAGGCCATGCTGGCCTCGAGGGTCGTCATCGATTAGCGAATGACTATTCCGGTGATTTTCAAACAGCAATGCTGTCTCAGCGGGTGGTATTCCAATCGCGAGCTAGCACACGATTAGCTTCACCATACAATATCGGTCGATGATTTATCAGAGGCCTCTGGCCTGTCCGGTCCTCCTCAAAATGTGTGTGACGATAACATGAATCGCCTTAGCAACCACGATGATGGGGACTGCCTCGGCCGGTGGCTATTCAGAGGCCATGCGGGCTGCTTGGGTCATCTGTGGCTTGGCAGTGAATACTCTCCCAAACAATTACCATGACGTGCTGTGACGACCAATGATTTCACATAGGTCAGGCTGGCTTGGCTTGTCATCTTCCTTTTCTCGCGTTTATTCCAGTTGCCAACACAAGCACCGTGAGAACCTGTGGTACGACAATTTTTGTTCTGAATATGGTTGATGGATGTTGCGCGCAAACAGGATATTATCTTGTGCTGACATTTGTGTGCACTCACGTGGAACGCCTCTCGCGAGAACTAGTGGACTTCAGATACCCCGGTCCAAACTGAAGCCATCCGTGACGCTTTGATACGTGTTGGTAGAGCGTCGCATTCTTGGTAGACCGGGTTCAAGCCCCGGCATGGATAGGAACATCCTCGACCGATGATCGATCAATCATGGGCCGTTCTGGTTGGCGGATCGTCTTTCTTCGATTAGCGAGGGATGTACCGATCGCCCACACAATCACGATGACAGGTACCGCCTCCGGCGATGATTTTTATGGCCATGCCTACTGGCAGGTCATGCTCGACTACCGAATGACTATACCAATCGCGCAAGCTGCAACCGTGAAAATTGATTATTGAAAGCAATTTGTCGATAAATTCGGTTTGGACACAGTAGACCATTTCAATACCTAAACTGGTATGGGATGTTTTCCTTTCAGATAGATTCCGCTGAGAACGCCTAAAATCGCGTACCTAGCCTTCAGTCTGGTCTTGAAATCCTCTTTCTAGCTTTTGGTCCGCCGCCAGCCCGGAGGCGAAGCAACCATGGTAAGCACTAGAAATTGCTTCAATGTATGGAATCCGTTTTTTTTGTTATGGTTGTTGTGATCCGGCGTGTTTTTGTATCTGTAAAGGTTGAAAAGAGGTGACAAGGCGAAGTACTCGCACTCTAGATTTCGGAGTGTAGATTGTGTTCTCCTACATCACAGGGCTTCGAAATAGTCCGGTACTCTCTCGGGGAAAATCACGCGAATCTCGCATGTATGTGCGTCGACGAATTATGAATGACGGCGCTAATATTCAGTGATTTCATTGATTGCGTGCAAGTTTTGGGGCTTCACGGGAGTGGGACAAGCGATCACCAGGTCGGGTTCTCGAATATGTCACTGATCACTAAATTCATGATGAAACAGCGTACTTGTGAGGCTTGCTTTGCAAGTGACCATCTAACTCGTGCCACGCGATGATGTAGAAGACACTGCAACACTGTAGTTCCCTTGACAAGTTGTGATTTCACTCGGGCTATCGGGTTTGGCGGCGGTTCAACGGGATGATTACAAAATTTCTGCTCTCTACTTTGATGTTAAGCGATTGTGCGAAGGCATGGTCTCAAATGAAGCGATGATTTTGGTGTTTTGCTTCCTGACAGAGCGCTTCTCATCCTATGAAGGAGGTGCGCGTGCACAAGCTGGTGCTAAACATCTGCGTCGGCGAGAGCGGCGACAGGCTTACAAAGGCCGCTAAGGTGCACTCATTTGGTGCTTTTGGGCATTATTACTGAGAACTTCTTTTAAATCGAAAAATCGAATATACTTGCATAAGAAATTTTCACTCAAAATTTTCATCCACAGCGTCAACTTCAATTTCGCGTTTGCCCTAGTTGCACGTTCAAGCTAAGCAAACAAGCGTGAAAGATCTTGTTCTATCTATCTCCATGGTCGTGTATGTCCGCATCAGGTTGATACCCGCTATGCAGGATGACTTTATGGTTGCATAGCATGATGATGCCTGCGCCAGTATGCGGAAAGTCGCATACGTCTTTTTCCGTCCCGCGTTTAACGCAACGCCAAGCCCTCTGCAACAGGTGCTAGAGCAGCTTACAGGCCAGCAACCAGTATTTTCAAAGGCGCGCTACACCGTGCGCACCTTCGGTATCCGCCGTAACGAGAAAATTTCTTGCCATGTTACCGTGCGCGGTGAGAAGGCTCTTTCACTCATCGTACGTGGCCCAACCATCCACCCCCCCGCATATCGTCGTGTACCGTTTTCCTTGGACTACGCAGTCTGTGTGGTGACGCGATACATCATTTTGACTTTTCCCTCCTCAAAGATAAAAAAAACTACGCGCACGACTCAATCTACATGTCCCCGTTCTGCTGGTTGTGTTCATATCCATAATATAATATTTCCCAAACCACGACAAGACCTAAACCCTCTACTATTCGCGTGATTCTAGTGCTTGCCGTTCCACGTCAAGAGAACCACAGACCCGAAATTGAACGTATGTGCATGAGGGTTATTTTTAAAGCAAGAAGACGTATGAAAATGAAGCTACCTGTGCCAACGTGCCCCCAAGGATTTTATATCCCAACGCAGTCTCACGCGGAACATTTTGGGCAATCATCATGGAGATACAGCACAACCCATCAGCGTATCAATTTTTATTGTGAGAACTTTGAACTGGAGTTACTCAGGGATGACCAACCATCACAAGCTTAGGGGATTTCCTTGATCGAAAGTTAATGTGTGTTCCCGTGGTTTATGAATGGTTAGGGCTTTCGACACGCGGCCCATCTGAATGACTCTCTTTTGGGGCGATACCAGGCCGAAACTTGTTTGTAAAACATTGACGTAAATTTTGCGGTTTGTCTCCAACTTCAGCTTAACACGACTCGTCCGTCACTTGTGGTACTTCACCTACTTCAACCACTGCAGCGGTCTTCCTCGCTAGCCGTACGCAAAAGAAACCTTTTAGTGTGCATATCGTTGCTACGTCCTCAGCATCTTGCAGAATTACGAAAAGCTTCGTACATGCACAGTTTTGCCTGAATGCCAAACTTACATCCGTTGGGTTACCCAACTGAATCTTCGCCGCCCAAACGCATCTTCACAGGAGGCTGGTTTGAAGGTGAAGGAGTTCGAACTTCTCCGCCGCAACTTTGCGGACAGCGGAAACTTCGGTGTGTACTCGGAAAAATTATCCTTAACCGACAATTCATGATGATTCCAAGGTGTATCTTCAGTCGCTCTTATGAGCATAGCTACCTAACCACATGAATTCACGCATATTACCTCGGTTTAAACTGAGATTACGATGTGGGCCTTGGCTGAATTTTGTGACGATCACAAGCCCATGCACCTTGGATGTACCCCAATAACTCCGCATCTCACCGCGGATCTGCACGCATACGCATACTGGGTGTTGTGTTCCATATTCACATTGGCATGCGTTCCGATATCGCGAGAACACAGGTATTTCATTAGAATAAGTTGCGCTGAGTTCTCATCATCGTGGTTCGTTCTGTAGGGTTCGGTATCAACGAGCACATTGATCTGGGTATCAAGTACGACCCCTCAACAGGCATCTACGGTACGTCTCGTCTCGCGCATGAATTTGACTCAAAGTGAGATGGATAATGATGGTCTTGATGGATGATGATGGTGGTCTTGTGCATTATCACAGGTCATTGCGGTTGTTTGGATGATTGGTGTGATAGTCATTGAGGACACCTGCGCTGATGTTATTGTTTATGTACACCTTTGACACACCCCTCATTCAGTGATGGAATACACAATGACAGCAAGTTTTTGTCTCAGTTGTCGCCCTGCCAGACAGACAGAAGTTGGCATTATTTTGGTGTGAAACTTCTTGCCTTGTTGGCCTTTCAAATACAGGGCCTTCGTGGAACAGTGAAATTTCAGTGGAAACACTTTGCTCTCCTTTTGCTTGATCTCTCCTGCTTAGCTTGAATGATTACATTCCATACAAACAGAGGAGGAACATGACAGAATCAAGTGCTGCAAAAGAAACAGCTGAACAAGATGAAATTTGTCGCGCTGGTGGCATCCATTATGTGGGATTTTTTTAGTAAGCAGCTTGAGTCGAAAACAACACATTTGTTATTGTTACAAGAATTGGGCACCATCTGTGATAAATGTGAAAAAAAAAGTCACATGCAGAATCTACCCAATTCCGCAAACTGGTTTCCTGAGAAAATGGTCTGCGCGTGGTATGTACTTCATCACTTGGATACCGAAATCTTTGTCCTCAGGTATGGACTTTTATGTCGTGTTGGAGCGACCTGGCTTTGCTGTCGCTCGCAGGAAGAAATCCCCTGTAAGTAATATGTCACTTTCTGCCTAGAGATGATTCAGCTTTTGATGCAACAAGATGTCTTTGTATTCTCATATTTCTCAAGAAGACATGCTAGCGGCCGAACAAGAGCTGAGTGAAAATGAAACGCACGCGTCATTTGCCTCCCTTCCAAACTGCTAGACTTTGCGGAATTCAAAGTTTTCAGAAATTAGTGCGGTATCTGTCTGGAAGCTTCAGAATGTTGGTATACTTTTAAGTTGTAAAGTGCGTCCTCCTAAACTTGAAATCTGAGTCAGTGTTTTGATTGTTCCATCAGCAATATGGATTCCAATAGATTACATCGATACCTGATGAACTGTGAATAAAAAGTCTGTTTTCTTCTGCCATTGCATCGATTTTTTTGGTATCTACTGAAGTTTTTTTTTTGTCTCGGCAAGTCCCATGAGATTCTATGTATGTGTTGCGAAGACAAGTTCTGTGTTCAAACGTGCATGCAAATAAAACTAAAAAAAGACTTCTTTATCATCAGTTTTGATGGTGGTTGTATAGGCGATAGGTAAAGTCACTCGCCAGTTGAAGATGACCCGCTAGCCAGCATGGCCTTTGATAAATCATGCAAAGATATTTCATGAAATTTGAGATGCATTTCCATCAAGCTCTGGATGCACGTCATCAATTTTAATATGATTTGTGTGAAAACTAACAGGGAAAGATTGGCCGCCCCCATAAGCTGACCAAAGAGGATGCCATTAAGTGGTGCGCCTTCCATTTTGTGTCTTGAAACCTTTCATGTCTCCAGTTTTGAATTTTTGGTGTTGCATGTGTGTTGTACTACTTCGTATCTTTGCAACTTGCCATGAAATTCACGGTGGCTCCACGCTAGTGAACGCGCCATCAAGTGGTGCGCCTTTTTGGTTCTTTCTTGAGTCCTTTTGACTCTCCATTTCTGTATATTTCTTATTGCATATGTTCTGTACCACTTTACACCTTTATTCCATAACGCGAGATCCCTTCACAAGCCTCTCTTGCCCCTAGGAAGGAGTCACATATCTGAATTTTCATGTGTTGAACCACAAATTACTTATTAATTTGGGCAGCATTTGCTAGTGTCATGAGGTTTTTTCGTGGCTTAACAACACAGAGGTTCAGATATCAGTTATCTGTGTTTTTATCAAGGTTTTTCCACTCTGCATTGATGTTGGGATTTTGGGTGACGGAGTGTGAACTTGGGACAACAGGTTCCAGACGAAGTACGAGGGCATCGTGCTAAACAAGGCTCCTTAAAGAGTTTGTAGGTCCAGAGATTACAGTGGCTTTGCATAATAGGCAGGATCGAAACTAGGGGCTTCACAGAGCATTGCGTAGTGAGAATGTGTGTCGGTAACTGATGAGATCTTTTTCAGGCGAAGTGCTGCACATGTAATATTTTATTATCATGCGTGCTTTTTCTTTGCATGATTTTCTTGCTTGCATATAACATGACACGATGTCATACTTTTGTTCTGAGCACCCAGACCTACATGCGCCTTCAATTTGCTGTTTTGGGGGAATTACGAAACAGATCACAGCCTGGAGGAAAATCAATATTGAGGTGTATCTGCTATGCTCATGTGTGTGTTAGTATACAATTTCCGCAATTCGAGAATCATGATCCGATCACAGGGACGCCATTTGACATTTCACAATGTGGACGCGTCCACCTCCTTTATTCGTAGAATAAGTTGTAATTGGAAGTCTTGGTTCATCTCAAGTGTTGAATGTGGAGGTGGTGTCAAGCTTGTTTCTGTAATCATTATGAACAGGGGGTATGCGTGGTGCTTTTCACAATCATTAGGACCAGCTCATGCATGGGAACATGCACCACCTTTCCGCAAACCTTGTGACAACGTATGTGACACGTGTGCGGTAATCCCGACGTACACCGCTGATGGTTTTCGGAAGTGGTGAATAAACTTCGGAATATTGACCTCGATCCGCTCTGCGTCTTCGAGAATGTAGGTTGTACTCACTTGGTAGTTGTCCACTGTAGTTAGCCGGGACCAACGATTGTTGCGCGCAGACATATCCTTGTACAACATTTGATGAGCAGGGTTGGCTGGCCGAGCCGTGCCTCGCACATAGAGCTGCTTTGTCATAATAGTGGGTCGTAGCTTTTAAGTAGATTGATGTAGTATTTGTGGATTTTACAAAACAATGACAGTGGGATGAATTAATCTATGGCATTGGTCGATATCCCGAGTATACGAACCGGGGATCGACCATCACAGCACTCGATAATTCGTACA
>NHOP01001307.1:0-11203 GCA_018697155.1 Pyramimonas parkeae | reverse complement strand
CGCGCGCTTCAAGCATGCACACCTCCTTCCCAGTCCCCGGGCTAACAAGCACCACGCTCCCGTCAGCACTCCCTAATGCCCACACCGGAGCCTCTGGGCTGCAAAGCTCTGAAGCCTGGAGCGCGCAGGCACTGATGGCGGCATGGCTGGCGCGGCGGTGAACAAATCTTGGACGGAGGGGGGCGCGTGGAGCGGCGTTGCGGTGTCGAATCACCAGGCCACAAGAGGCATCAAGGGGGGCGTTCTGGACCCACCAGCGCGCGGATTCGCTGACCTGGCCTCTCCCCGCTACCTGTAGGGGGACATTTCAATCATGCAAGGGAGCAAGCACGCAGCATCTGTTCATTAGAATGCGACATGTAGGCGGCAAGGAGCTTCCCAAAACTGAAGATGGATTGTATTTAGCGCATCAAGTTGGAAAGTGCCAAGAGACAATCAAAGAACAAAAAATCATTCATGGTGTAAGCAGTGCTTTAAGAATCAGTTTGCATATTGCTGAATGAGTTTCCCTGTCTGTTGGGTTGTACAAATATGTGAGTATACAGATGAGGATCATGAGAATTCAGAGAACAAACACATAGATGATGCACAGTAAAATTTCACTGTCAATACCCAAATGCATGCACCAGACATTTGGCCTTTGAAAATACTGGCGACATGGATGTTCAATTATATTGTGCAGCGTCATGTTCCAATTTCCAGAAGCATCACACTTCCTACCAAAAGCGATAGCTGGAAATTGTTTCATTTCAGCAGTTTCTTTGGTGTCTATTCCTTGTGAAACTGCGAGCTCGTTCATCATGCCCAACAACAAGAGTCTCTCACAACAACCAACGGAACCACGCACCTGGTTGAGGCCCTGTTGCAGTGTCAGACCTGGGTATTGAGCCAGGAAGCTACGCTCCTCCACCAGAAATTTCCAGAACATTCGTACCCTGTCAATTGCTTGTGTAACTTGGTCTGCGTCGGCGCCTGTTTGAGCGTTCTTCCCTTGCGAGTTGAACAAATCTCGAAGCACCATCTGCATCTGATGCACAAGTGTGGTGATACCCTGAGCACGCAATACACCACCAACGTGAGGGTCAGAGTTCGCAGTACCAGGACAAAACAGTTTGGAGGACCTCTTGCTTGCCTTGTGCATACACAACGGAGTCGTTCCTGTAAAATCAATTCAAGAAAAAAATTGCAACAGGCGCAATGTCATGGCAAAACTCTACCCTTGCATTTTGTTTCATTCACACGAGTTTGTCCAAGTGGGATAGACCAGGAACCGTGTGCGTGCAGATGCAATGCTGGGTACCGACGTGACAAAGCAGCGCACGGCTCCAAATCATTGTGCCTGATGTTGCGAATGCACATGAACAGTCACTACTACATACGGAGCTGTTTCATTATCTGCGTGCACTAATTTCCACTGAATTTCAAGAATCTCCGCACGCCTCCGCAAACCGCAACAATACGCACTGAATGCAAAAAGAATAGCAGAAAAGCAACTGACACGCAAGGCAGTTGAATATTTTTAAGCCCAACAGCCGGAAAGGCGGATCGAATGCAGGGTCAGGAGGTGTGCTTATTGCAGCGGAGGCGAGATGAGCGTCCGTTTTCAAACCTTAATGACCAGGTAGATTGTCAAGGGAAGCAGGCCGAGTTCAACGTGCAATAATGAAAATTAGACCCGAACATTGGTTGAGCATGTACCCGTTGCGGAAAAACATTGTCATGATTTGTACATCAGTTGACCTTATCAAGCTGCTGAATAGCGAATGATGATAGAGTCGCATCGAGTCCCAGACAGTTCTGCCGAGTGTTGACGCAAGTCCTTGGGCAACCGCAATACTCTAACGTTTGGGGTAACATGACAGTTCATTATCAAACATGGAATGAACCAAGAAATGACACAAAAAAATAAACAAAAGACGGCATTGTTGTGAATACTGACAACTGTATCATCTGTTCCAAACCGTTTATGTTCTGGGAAAATCTACCGCAGTATGAAGAACCCAAGCTTTCGTTTGAATTCTGGAAGCACGAGGACAGTATTTTGCATACCAAGCAGGGTCTCTTACATGGAGAGCGCTGGATGATTACCTGTGCGGTGTTCATTTGCGCAAGGATGTACCCAAAGTTACACACCATATTGGCAGCTCCAACAACATGCCCACCCACAAGAAGTGCCGGCAAGAGTTCTGACAAACAGCGTCTTGGTGCCGCACCAGTAGGCATCTGCGAGAGCAAGCACGCATGCGCATATATAAAATTGTAGTCAACGGAATCAGTGTTGCGCAAACAGGCCGGTTTGCATAGTCCGTGAATGAACTACATCCTGTGTCCATCTGCGAATATACACTCCTTCTGTTTCTTCCCAATCGAGGTGTCTTGGGCGCTATCATGGCTGTACTTGCGAGTTGTGGGAGGGCTAAACAACATCAATTGCGAACGCAACTATGGTTGTGAAGTTCTGACAAGACATTGGAGTGTACATATAAGGATGATTAGAGCGCCGAGCCTGGCGCTTCCACTCACTCATGCAATGGACACTATGTGGCAAGATGACCCTTGCACGGAGCTTTGAAGAATTGTCCAAAGCTCTTACCTGGTTCCCCAAATGCACACCCAATCCAGCCGAAGACGAGCTGAGGGCCAACTGGATGGTGCAAACATCATACCACAAGACCAAACTCGCGTGTCTGAGACGTGGAGGTGCTGGCATGTGCCGTCACATTGTTGGGAATTGAACAAATGCTCCATGAGATGCACAGTTCACCCATTTTGAACTTGATTGATGCCAGAGTAAGCGCATGGAGCATTACTACATCCATACCTCACCCACCATTCTGGGTGCCCAGATGAACGATTTGTGCATAATTGTTGGCAATGACAACAACTGAAATCCACGCTGGTGGGCGCGCACATGAAACATCATCTAAAGGACCCGGCATCTGATTGTGTTGTTTGGTGTGACTGTCCACCACACTCATTCTAGCACCCAAACTAATAAAAGGAGGTTTACTGGTTAATTGCCTAGGCGTTCAATGCCACATGTATAGATAAGCTCGCCTGCGTTTACAGGTAAAGTCACCGCTGAAGGGGGTACACCCACCCCATTCAACCAAATTGCCCAGAGTTGCTGATACTAGTCATCGTTTCATTTGGTGTTGTTGCGGACGAATCCACAAATCATAACTGGCATGAAGTCTGAGAATGCTTCGATCCGCTGCATCACTTCAGCCCGTGCGTGTGACCATCTCATGCGAGAAAAAAAGAAACGAAGAATTATATGAGGTGGCCCCAGTGTCCCAGCTTGCATCTCAGAAGCTTGGAAGCCAGTCTCTATATCAAGTTGAATGTATGCTGCTAGTGAGTCAGCATATTGCAAAGCAAAAATCAAGTACTTATTGTTTTGTCCAGAACTGATTTTAGGGACGGACCTTGGCATGTATTCCTATTCGGGAGTGCTCATTGTCTCCGAAGGTGAGTCGAGCGTGGGGCGCCTATATCAACACGCCATAAGACACATTGCAGAAGAGTGCTATCAGCGGGAGGAGCCAGTTTAAAGGTGTTATACAACCTTTTTGAGTACCACATAATCAGCAAACAAAGAGGCAATCTTCATAATTCAACACTCAAGCGTAAATCAAATCCAGAAATTAGACAAAACAGACACACAGATAATGCATGTGAGAAATGACTTTTTGAACTTCACCACACCTCAATGTGATTATTGTTGTACAACACACTTTGGTCTATGCAAACACAAAAATTAAACAAACAGAGGTCAAGAATGAGTAAGCAGAGAGACTGACTCTCTAAGCTTTGGTGGATTCAACGACAGAGTTCCAACCAATGAAGCACGAGTTTGTTGCTGTCATGGAGACAGCATGCAGGTGCGGTCAGCCCCAACGATTGACCGATATGTGTGCTACAACAACTGGACAGCAAACTTTCACAAGTTGATCGAATCTCTGACTGCATGACAAACACATAATCACAAAGTTGTAGCCCACATCCCAAAATCAAGGTCGAAGCGTACCATGCGCATTGCTTGGAGCACAGGCATCTGTCGAGCGTCAGTTGGTCGTGCGTCAAAGTAAGACGACAAGATCTGAAGTCCCACAACAAACACTCAGGGGATCCCGCAAGAAAAACACTAGAAGCAAAGAAACCACAAAACGTTTCTACAGACAGAAGGGTCAGCAGAAATCAACAAAAACAAGACCGTTGCTTGTTCATAGGCGAGTGCATGATGTCGCCAGAAAATGTGGGGACATCATGCACTCACCTAGCAAGGCTGGTTGTAAATGCAGCGATCTGGCACTGGTGTTTTAAACTCAAACAATAGGGCTCCCCAGCAAAAAAAAAGAACAAGGAAAACATATCCTTCAGAGGATATGAGATGTGCGACAGCTCCAGGAAATAGATTCTTGCGGTGATTCACTTTCACAACATTTTCGGCTACAGGTCCGACAGAATTACATTTTTTGACTTCAGATATCCTGGATGCAGTATATCAATATACCCTGAGAATGAGAGTTGTCTTGGAAATGTTTCGGAAAATTGCGTTCTCATCCCTTGGGAATGCTTGCATGCTACAGATAGCGTTTGTGACATGGTTGGAAGTCAGAGCCTTGTCACTGATATTTGTGAGCTGTACTGAAACATGGTACGTCCATATATAAAAGTAGCACAGTTGAATCCTTGTACTCGTGGAAAGGTTGCGCCCACAATTCCCAAAACACAATATTCTGGTTGTACGCATGCAACGCAATGCTCTGCCCTGCAAGGCCACTCACCAATGAAACAGCAGATGCGATTCTTGAATTCAGAAGATACCGATTCTTTGCAGCACACTGTAATTCTCGAAACATCCAGCGCAGGCGTCTGCCGCGGGCGGAAATCATGATCAGGCTGCAAAGCGACGGGAGGCAGGGCATGCTACTGAACACCCCAGGTACTTGCACTACAAAGCTGCTGCATGCTTCAAATGCCAATTGCAACTGGAACCTATTTCACGCGCCGCTGTGCCCACGCTTCACTGCTGAAAACTCTTTATTCCAAAACATGCTACATACGGTTCAACACACAACTCTTGTGCATACGTGCAAATGTGCAGATTTCTTATCGCCCTTTGCTGCGCACGTACAAAGACAAATGACACCTGCCTGCTACTTTGGTTCGAAATAGAACGGATTGGGACCACAGCCACTTATCCATTCACAGAACAGTAGAGTTGTATAAAATGAATTTGTGTCCAAATCCAGGTACGAGATGTGGCTGTTCATCAACAGTCACGTTGATCTTGTGTGCACATAGTTCACATCTTCAGAAACTGAATCGAATGTATAAGAGCTGGCTGGTTGAAAAGTTGCACTGTTCAAGCTACAGACTGTATCCATTAATGTCGTGCTTCTGCGCTTAAAAAGTGTATACTTTCTGAGTCACATGGAAGATACAGCCAGGACAAACACTCTACAGGCTTGGTCGATAGCTTGCTTCCCAACCGAAGACTAGCATGGTCAGACTTGATCTATACAACAACCACTGCTTACATGCACGCCCTTCGCACCTTCATACTTCGATCACGTCGCACAACTATCACTTAGCCAGTCCTAATCTGTATATTGGATCACGAATTGCATGCTCGAAACGTATACATCAAAACGCTTAAACTGAACATCCATTCTCGGCTCGGCACCATCACCTACTTACCCAGCAAGCTCGCGCTGCACAGCACCCACCACCACCCCCACCACGTGCTCTGGGTAGCGTACAGCTGCCGCTTCGAAACGCTCTTGCTTTGTGATTCTTAACAGCCTGTCAATGCCGAGACCTGGCAACTGGGCTGAACCCTTGATGGATCCGTAAGGAGCTACAGTGGGAGACGCCTGCGAGACGCGAATGGGGCTGGAGGTGAGCATGTTGTGCAATTCTTCCAGAGTCACCCCATCGGAGGATGAGGTGATAATTCCCAGGACCAGCGGGGTTAGAGCATGGTCCACCACCCGTTCAACGCGCTCCAAAGTGCGCTGGCACACACCTGCACCCAACACGCAAATCCCATTTTGCGATTATTCATTCATCTGGTTTTCATTTGTTTGCTATTTTCATACATTGTGTTTATTGTGTTATTCATTTTGCGTGATTGCCAATCCAAGGAGGAACATAATCGCCCGCCCTACTTCCCCCCAACGCTAGATTCACTTCGCGGTCATTCTTGTGACTTTAGTACTCGAGTCATTCTTGTGACTTTAGTACACTTTCATAATTTAGTTCGAGTTTCATAGCTTCCACGAAATAAACAAAGGTGATGCGTTAAACAATTGGGGGTGTGAGTGCCCATAGGGCTCGCAAACGCAAACAACAAGGGCTGGTCTGTTTCAGACCGCATTGAACTTAAACGAGCAAGACGCAAAACCGAGAGCCACTGACTAGGCAGGGGGTGGAATCTTCAATTTTTGCTGATTAAGCTCGTGTGTACAGCAAAATATTCAATATCCTTCCAGCTCTGCTAGGATTCCATGGTGAATGATTCCATTGCCCAACACATATTGAATCTGTCCAATCACGGTCGCCTGCTAGTGGCTCCAACACTGGCTTCAACATCGCCCCCCTTGAACCTTTCCATTACACGGTACGTTTTCCGGAAAAAAAAATACCTGCAACGTCAACAGGCAGCTGCGATTGATCCTCGGCGCGATGGGCGTACTCCAGAGCCAAAGGATATATCAACTTCACAAACATAGGGTCCGGACACGACAGTATGGCGTCCTGCAACTGTTCTCGAATTTGTTGCGGAAGAAATGTCTGCTCCCTTATCAGCCACTTGTCGATTTCTGTCATCCACATTCCCACCGGAATCGGCTCATGTAGAACCTGCATTGCGAAATCAGCAGCCCCTCATATCACAAACATGTTGGCCCTTCATGACGTTGAAATCGCGATTCCTCTGTCGCTGAAAGTATGTGCTTGTACAGAATGAGAGGCATTGGGGCCATGCTGAAGTATTGTGATAGGTATCCATCAGAGAGCTCAGATGTGCTGTCTACCTCCTTGCCTTTATCGTTTCGACATTGGCAAAGAAGTGGCGCGCCCGACATCAACCTAACACGCAATACAGTTCAGCAATCTTGGTACCATGAAGAATGCCCGAGCAGTTTCCCCCCATCTTGTACACACACTCTGCCTCAACGACTCCGCCTCCTCCAAAGCGTCCTTGTTCAAGCTGGCACCCAAGCCGTTGTAGCTTTTTCCTCCATCATGGCTCAGCAACATCGAGACTACAATGCGAACGTGTTTAGGCAAGGGTGCTGGCACCCAGTCGAGGATGCAACGGCGCACAGGGGGAGGTGCAGGAGGGTTGGCTGAGGGGGCTGTGTCGGCGTCGGACGTGCACGTGCATGGGGAGGTGGAAGTGTGCAGCAGAAGGTTGACAGCGTCTACAAAAACAATCAAAGGCCTACGCTTCGAGGCGGCGGCGCGCAAGCGCATTGGCAGCTGCGACACCAAGAGCTGGTACTCAGTCGGGACAGAGTCATCAAGTGCCAGTGCGGGGTTTTGGTTTCGGGGGCTGGAGGCGGCCAGAAGGTCAAGTTGACAGGAGAGGCTGTGGAGTTGGTGCTCCAGAGTCGAGCGGTCGCCTGGCACAGACCAGAAGTTCCAGCACACGGATAATTTGTAGGCACAAATGGCAGTGCGCTTGCAGACAAGGGTCAACACATCCACATGCACGACAATATAGACAGCACGACACATTGACACCCACCTGCACATAAAATGGTTCTCCTGTGTTTCTTATCAGCATGATAGAAGCTTTCACGTTGAAACACTAATGCCCATGCAATCGTTTGCAAACACGATTGCAGCGCCTTCGCACGCATCTACAAGCAGGCAAAACAGAAACATATGAAATTGCGTACAAACTTCATGGACGCGCACTTCTTGCAGATGATGTCAGACTTTTCGCACCGCATATTGATCGATTAATTCACAACACCCAGCCTAGGCAGTCCCTCGAACGCATAGATGCAGTTCACATCTTCACCAATCATCTGGTTGGTGCTTGCCAACAGCTATTTCTCTTGAGGGTGCATCTCTTTTCACTGTACCTGATGTCAGGTGGATGTAGCGAGCCACCACTGAGACTCTGCCTGAGTCCCGCAGCCATGCCTGCTCCGCCGCCTTGGCCATGGTGCAAGTCAAACTGAAGCTGGAAGGAGCCACCAGCACCATCGGGACCGGCTTGCTCCCGTCCACATACTCCAAGATCTGCCGCTGAAGCTCAATCATGTCGTCCTGTAAGTACATTTCAATCCCAACGGGGAATGAAATCACGGAGTCCACGGGGATGGGATGCGCTCGAAGATGTTGATGTTGTAAAAGGTTCAAGATGTTGCACAATGTTCCAGACGACTGAGCGTGATGATGGCCATTTACGGCATCAATTAATCCGCATCCCTTCAAATTCAAAACGGATTGCTGAAGAATCTGTTACACAGAGCTTGCACTGGTTCCTGCTAGGCTATAGCCTTACATGCTGTACTCCCAAATATGGATACTGGCTTGTATAGAGGAGTTTGGTCTGCTTGTGTTAGGGATTTGCAAGTCGAAATTGGAACAAACAACACATAACTCACAACCCATTGGACCACTGACCACAACAAGTGAGTATACCTACGAAATCAGTTCTACCTAACTCAAAGTCAATAACCAGTCCGAGTGCAACAAGGAGTTTTGGAGCGTCAGGAGTTTTGGCGTGATTCCGCTTGAAACGCACAACATCGCGTTGTATGCAACTGTTGCTGAATTTTGAACAGAGAATGCTTGCGTACATTGATCAATCCTGAACTTTGAACTGGGAGTGCTAGGATACATAGGTTGTTGTGGAATTCTGGACTGGGAGTGCCAGCTTTCCATATATGTTGCTGAAATATGAAGTGGGGCTGCCATTGTATATTGATTGTTCCAGTATGCACTGGGAGGACTGGAGTACATTGAATGTTGTTGATCTTTAAACTAAGTGTGCCAGCGTACACAGGTTGTTGTTCAATCATGTGTTCAAACTGTGAGTGCCGGCGTACATTGACTGGCACAAACTCGCGTGCCAGGATGTTGGTTGCAGCGGCGTGGTCCATTGCGTCCGTCAGCCAGCCTTCATGCCGGCCCTCTTGCAATCGACTCAAAACATCCGCCGATGACTCATTGTCGCCCGGCTGGCCGAATCTGATTGGCTCAGGCACCTGTTGCGGGCCGGTCTGATCGGACCATCTAGGATTTGGGTTGGCAGTGGCTTCGTTCAGTCGCTTCAACATCCATCTTGTCACTGCGCAAGCAAGTCGCGCCCCAGGCACAGCCTATGATTGGTTGGATTCTTCAAAAAATGAATCTTGAGAACACAAACGCTGAAGCATAGTATCCCATGACAACAGGACTCGGCCCAACTTGCCCAGCCGAAGTGCACCCACCACCAAAAGATGGGCACACTTCCCCTTCCTTGACTTTGGTCTGGTTATGTGTCCTAGTCATTTGGTAAGATGGGAACATAACAATCATATTCTCTGTGACAATGAGTTGTCAAAGGCCATGCTGGCTGGACGAGCCAGCCTTGAATAGCGAATGATATTACCAGTTGCCTAAACAATCACAATGATATTGTTCAGCAAAAACAATACACAAATGATATACAAATACACGAATGATTACGCACAATGGGTCAGTGAGGTTCATAGGAGGCGCACATCCCTTAGCAGATATACACAGCAATTTGCCAAACTGACAATTTTCTGGAAAATAGATTATTCCCTTCATTTCATTCCATATCTCCCTCTGATTCCCCTTGACCGTTCTTGCATATTGTCTTCCCTGTCAAACTTTTCTGCAGATAGTGGTACATCCATGAAAAGACTCGTCGCATGCGCCACCCTACGGTTGGACGTCAACGCATAACAAATGAACTGTTAATTCACCGATTGTCATGGTGGCTGTACAGGGTTTGGTACAGTTATGCATAAGCTCCGCATGTCGGGTGCCTAGTTCGTAGGACTTCGGGTTGATAGGCAGCAAGTCCGGGTTCAAGTCCCAATATGGGTACGTACTGCCTTGGCTGATGATTGATCATGGGCCATGATGGGGCTTGGCGGGTCATCTTAAGTTAGCAAGTTATTACAATAATTGCCAAAACAATCACGATAATAGGTAATGTCGCAGCTGATGACTTTTCACCATGCCACGCTGGCTGCCGGAGCTTCTTCAGTCCGTGGGAGATAACATCAACCGCCTAAACAATCATGATGAGAACTGGTGGTTCAAAACCTTGTTTCTCATCACACGACTCAGGATTTTGGGGCACATAGAAGCCCCCAATCCGATATTCACACAGAACCTGCACAGGACACAATACCTTCGTCGGCGATGGTGCGGAGTGCTTGTGCGTGCTCCTCCGGGTCCAGGCCGCTCCCATCCCTTTGAACTGTAGCTCGAATCACGTTCCCCCCAAGCAGGTGCAGCATTTGTTGTTCGAACAGCGCCGCGCCCATGCTCCGCGCGTCCACTTGTCGTGTCGCCTGCTCCTCGGTGGGAGAGAGGGTGCTACGCGCAACAAAAAGCATTGATCTTGCACTTGCCGCGCGCGCCGCGTGGTCCCACCCCACCACCTGACCCTCCTGGTTGCGGGCTGTGCCGTCATGGCTGCCAGCCAGCGCCGCCGCCACCAGCTGCTCCATCACGGGGAGCACGTACGGCTGCAGAAAATGCGCGTCGCCCCACACAACACCAAAGCAAGCTTAGAGTCTGTTTGACACTCGAAGGACGGATCGAGTTTTCACAGAGGCTAGACAGCCGGGTAGCAACAAGGAGGGATAATGTGGTTTTCACTTTCATGATGGACACAGTTTCGTGGTCAATTTTCTTGTACCAGGCTGTGCAAGCTTAAAATTCTTGTGCGATTGTCGTCAGACATTGCGTCCATGAAAGGTTCCGGCTTTTGCACAAAATGATCAATAAAGGAATCTTCCGTGAATCCTTTATCATGCACCCCCTGCCTATTTGAGTAGGGTTTAGGGTAAACCACGCAAATCCGAAGACAGCATCCAGAGTCATTGAGACGCGGAGGGCTATGATGTCGATGGATTGACTCAGATGGAGTAAGGCACTTTACAATGTACCAAATATATATATATATATATGGGGACATGACCCTTACCACAAGGAC
>NHOP01001306.1:0-11205 GCA_018697155.1 Pyramimonas parkeae | reverse complement strand
TTTTTTTTTTTTTTTTTTTTTTTTTTTTTTTTTTTTTTCACATATGCCCACCAGCTCTCCCATCTACAAATGATATTTTGGCAAATATGTTGTTGTTGCGCCATCACTGATGCATTATGACGAATGGCATGTTGCGATGACCTAATGTCATAGATATCTGTTCTCTAACATGCATTTGATGGTTTCGGCAAGTATTGTGTCGGTACGCTTTGACATGTGCAATATGAATAACGTAAAGTTTTCATAGTCTCGCCGGAACCTCCTCTGCACAACCACCAAGACTGACTCTGCGGCCCTTGCAAGCGGATATCGTCACCCCTTACAACGGGGTGTCGGATTCAAGCTTCAACGATTCGAAAGGAGCGCTTCATCGTGAACCTGGCCAGCGCCGGCACGGCAATGCTATCAATTCACAACATGAAGCCGTACCTTGAGTTTCGTGGACGTGTGCACCTCGAGCCGTGTGCACATCCAGGGTATGTGACAGTTTTACACAAGAATGACGCTACAGACGAAACATTGCAGGATGATTGACCAAGATCATGCCTTTTTTCTTGGTGCGTAGAAATGGGTATGGATAATTTGCATTTTCTTTAAGACAGAAGCAACACCTTCCGATGCAGAAACCATCTTTCATGGTGGGTCAGCACATTCATCTTGTGTCAAAGTGTAGGTATGTACATGTGTATAGCTCTTGCTGGCATAGTATACCATAAACATTATTTACATTAGCCGGTAAATTCGTCGCGTGTTTTTAGAAACAGTTGATTGAACAATATGTGCGATGTGTGCCTTAAAAGATCAATATAGCTGTAAGTTGCGTTTGCATTAATGCTTCGAAGCCCTGGAACAATGGTCATCGGGCTTGGAATGTTGCAGCTGTTCGAAGGTTCTGTAAGGCCTGGAGCCTTATTGACTCTACCACATCAACTAACATACCTGATGGCGATCACGCTTGTAGTCGAGCGAATCAATACTCAAATTTCAGGTTTTTGGTGCTTGTACACCATACCTTGTTTGGTCGTTCGGAATCCCCAATCACAAGTCATCATCCAACTATCATCTTCCATATTTCCTTTCAAAAGGAAGACCTGGTAGATTCATGTATACTTCTGGAGAGTATCGCGAATAGATGCTCTTGACCATGCTATTTCATTACAACAAATTGTATACATGCATCTCAATGATTGGAACGCCATCCGTGAAATCAGAGTTCACTCATCAAGGATATCGTATAGTATAGTATAGTGTAGCATATTCAGGGGATTGGATCTATGCTTCTTTTGTTTGCATATTTTCTAGACTTCTACGGCGTGAATATACTGTTTGCCTGCGTACCCTAGCCACCATTGAGTTATCGCGATCCTTAGGAAAGTTCAGTCGTGATGTTTTCCACTATAAATAGACTCTATTTGGCAGTTCCAAACGCAGAATGTCAGCTACAATGATTCTCTCATGATTTGTGTTGGTTTTGTTGCAGCTGTCGATTTACATCTCCTTTGCCTCTAACCCGCCGCTCTGTGCGATTTCACCATCCTAGAAGATCCGCAATCGTTTGGTCCGAAAAGCCCGTTGAACGTTTTGTGAATAGAACAGTTCCAAAAGAATATAGCATTGATATCAACGTAACTGCGCAACTAGACGACTCCAAGCCAAGTAAGGGTGCGCAAACGAGCACAAGCCAGTCATCTGGGCTGTCGCCGAGGGAGGTAAGCACAACCATTACTGAAATGTGAGGCCCAGCAGGTGCAAGAGTTGCTAGAGCTTCTGCCTAAGAAGATTTTGGAATTCAACAGATTCTCAGGGTACTTCGTCTGCTTTCCCAAGTCGGCCTTAATCTCTGCATCAGATGTTCTATGAAAAATCCGTTTGCCAATACATCAAAAATGAGATTTGAAACCTTTTATTGTGTATGGTCTGGAACACAGGAAGACGTGTTCAGGCCTATTTATATCTTGGTTCGTATACTATGTTGTGGAGTTTTGTCCACGTTGGAGACAGATCGTTTTTTCAAAGATACAGGGATCTCGCACACGGATGGGGAATAGCTACCTTGCCTTTTGACCCGATTCCCAGAAATGGTACCATGTGGCGCTCCGGATACCTCTAGTATCTGCAGATATTTAGAGCGTTTGACTCAAGCCCCACAAATGCAGGTTATATGCCCAGTGTTTGAAGAAGTTTGGTAGGCTGCTGATGTATCGCTGCAGGGACTGTAACAGGCAGGTAGCCTAAGTTTCTTGTGTAGGGTGGCTCCCCCACTCGCGAGCAGCGATGCTTTTTGCAGGATCTGCAGATGTCACTGGGCTCGTGCCACTTATTTTTTTGGCTTTGCTTAGCTGACATTATCACTATGTGCACGTATTTTGTTTTCGAGACGCAACGACACCTCCGCGCACGCGATCGCAAAAATCCCTTGCCTGATTATTGACTTTCGCGGGTGACAGACACCAGGTGGCCAGGCACAACCGCGCCGGCGGAGTCGAGCGTCTTCATATTTTGGACCGTTCCAAGCAGTTGCGCAACTCCTTCGCCGGCTCTGCGTAGCCATGGTGGAGAAACTTCTGCCTGCATTCGCCATGCTTGTAGGAGGCAGCCTCATCGGCCTGCTCGCCATCGTGGTCTTCAAACCCTTGGCACAAATGGGGGGTGTTCTTCCGCAGGTGGGGCTCGAGCCTGTAGTTTGGAGTTTTGAAGGATTTATGCATGGATGCGCAGCGTCTCCCGCCATGCTGAGCGCTCTTACGGTTGCAGATCAGTCTGTGCTTTGTGGGATTAATCTGTATGACGTTGTTCCAGAAGCTGCAAATTTGACGGGGATGACATTTTAAGCCCATGACAACACGATTCACACGAGGTCAGCGTTGCGCTTGGATGGTCTGCGGTTGGATTTTGTTAGCCGTCCACGCAAAGCCCTTCCTGTTTGCCAAGTGCAGAATCAATTGGCCAGAGCATTCTCCTGCATGATCCCAAGCACGTTGAGGACATGCAATGCTAAAATGATTGTGTGGTTCGGACAAATCGGGAAAATTGTCCGAGGTTGTCCCAACCAGGTCACTGGCATCGTTGAAATAGTTGTTGCATCGAGAGCGGGGCTTGTTTTCTTAGGGTTTACAGTACGTTAGTGTCAAAAGTACAGTACCTGGAAAGGCATTTGTATTTGGGTATGGATTCTGGTTGCATGTAGTGATGAGCGCAATCTTCAGATGGTTTCAAGATAGCCGAATCACTAACGCTGTTGTTCGATTGACTATGTCAGGGGAGACCGTCATCCTGGAATTGACATGTTCATGGACCGCGGGTGCAGGCGCCACACGCACTCTGTTTTTCTGTGTCAACCTGGAAAAAATGTTCTTGGCGCTTATGTTGTTCATGTCGTTACTCATCTATAAAAAACAGACGGCGCACATTGTAGAGCTCATTTTCATAAGTATCGGTCTTTGTTTTCATGTTACCCCCAAGAGTTGGAAGGCTGGCATATACGCGCACCCAGAGTCCCTAGAACATGATACCCACAGAGACAAAAGAGAATTTCGAACCTGCCTGTTCCGGGTCAGATGTTCTGAGATTCACAGCTTTTCTCCACAACCTTGCCATGCTCAGGTTCGTAGACGAATCTGGGGACGTGCAAACACTATATGTTGGATTGGCCGCTGCATGTTCTTGTCAAGTTTTTATTGATACAAGCTGAGGGGCTCCTTCTGGTCCATAGATCATGCCAACACCACTGTTTGGATTTTCTTGTTCTGCAGGTGACCGTGGTTGCAACCAGGGCTGCCCATCACAACAAGGGGTCCTCCTTGACTCTTCAAATCGAGAGGCCATTGCTTGCATGCTTGCTTGCTTGCATCCCCATGACGGGTGCGATGATGTTCTGTGAACTGTATCAAGGTCGCGGATCGATTTTGGTGATTTCTGGATACACTCAGAGGGCTTGAACCTGCACAATTGAGGATCCCATTCGACACCTCAATTGAACTCCCAAAGGCGGTGAGGCAGATTCCTATGCGACAAGAATTGTGCTTCATCTTGCTAGATGACAGGTTGCCGGTGCCGCAGTCAGGAGTTCCGTTCGTGCTACTTGAAAATTACGAATCCTCCGGCGAAGGACAAGTAAGCTATGGAAGCTAGCTATCACTTGCAAGGAATAGTTCGCACCCTCGCGTTGCTGTCTTGCGCAACCAAGTATGCTACGCGCTTGGTGAGGGGGGCAATGACTCCGTGAATCGACAAAATGATCCTGGATTTTGTTCATGGCGTTGCAACGGATGGGGATCACGAACGTCAACTGTACTTACTCTACTAGCAGCAGAGTAGCCAACAAGTGGCTCCAACGATTCTGGATATTGTATATGGTATATACATATACCATATGTATACACCATATATATTGATAAGGCAGTTTATTATATAAATTGAATAATATAAATATTAAATGCCTTATCATACTTTTGATTTTGTTGGCCTCATGAAATTACAAGCATGGAACGACACGCCTTCAAACAATGCTTTGATGATTCTGTGAAATGAAGCATACGTGTTGTGTTGCACCTTCTGAAACGCCCATTGAATCACACGAATGGAATTCGACCAACCGACCATGCTTCCCTGCGCAGTGGCGATGAAGGCTGCCGAGTCGGCCACGCGCGGGCTCGTGAGTGCGGGGCTGATGCGCTGGAAGAGCGCAAGAGAGCTGGACCTGCACATGGAAGATGACGCCAGCTACGGCAAGATGCCGCCAACTGGCGCCCTCCACACTCCCGCAGTAGATTCACTGGACACGCCGTTCTTCGGGACGGACCAGGAGACTGTAGACTGGATGAACATGGGCCTGTCCAAGATGTGGCAACTCTATCGGTTCGCAAGAGCCTCTTTGTTCTCTAGGTGTAGCTCGGAATAGCGCGTGCATGACGAGTGTGTGTGCGGATATGATTTTGGACGGTGTTGTTTATGTTGATTGGATGAAACAGGTGTCGCGTTTCAGTTGTGAGTGCTACGCGCGTTGGCTGGTCAATATCCATTTACTGTGGAGTAGTCATCGTCTCTGGATTTGGTTCAGGAGCACGGGTGGGGTGTTGTGTTGTAAGACAATATTGTTCTGGTTGGTGTATTCATCGAACAGATTTGACTTCTTCATTAACAAAGTGCATGCACTAGTTGTGGTCGGCGTTGTTTCACTTCATATGCTAGTGACGTGTGGATGCGCCACCAGTTCTGAACATTCCCGGGCGTGCAGGTAAACAGAGACTCCGATGTTGTAGTGCAAGGACCAAGCATTGTGGGTAAGGTGTGATTCGAGCTGTTTGCAGACCCAACTGGGAAGCGACCATGGCCGCATCGCTTCAAGCCACCTTTGACAAAGTGAAGACTCCATTTGCTGTGAAAAAGATAGAAGTGGACGCGCTCACCTTGAGCAACCGCCCCATGTGGATCCAGTCCATCAAACCCATCGCCTCGCGAAGCAACAAGAACATTCAAATCATCAGCAAAGTAAGGTATTGCCTTGAAACTTGGCAATCATGATGAAGACGTGCATCACCATGATTTTTTTGTTTCCACTTGCTACAGCCTGACAGCAAACAGTGTGGCCGGCAATTGTCTACTCGCATGCATGGTCAGATGTCGGATCACCATCCAAGTAATCAACTTCCCACGCCCGTTTTTGAAAGCGCGCCCCTTGGGGAAAAAGTCAATGCTGTGTCAAGTCGATTGGCTGGCATCGTTACCCATAACATGACGAAACACGTCGATTGTGTATCTCAGTAAGGGACTTTGGGCTGCGTTTTCTGCTGAATGCGGGGGACCTGTTGCATGAACTGGGAATCCACACCAGGCTACAACACCCATCGCCTACATATCTTCCATGACATCTGCCTGGCTTTCACAGGATTTCGTTCACAGTATGCGGCGTGCGTCTATGATTTTATGGGATGTGCACGCCTAGATCACGATGCCCGATCTCAGCAACTCCGCTCGTCGGACGTGTTGTCATAACGTAACCATGAGTGTTGACCATGTGAATGACCGAATTCGGATTTGGCGAATCGTCTCGATTTTACTTGACATGTTTTTTAGCTTGCGAATGGCATGTCTTGAATAACTTTATCATGGTATTTGTGAGCAACGTGTCAATATTTAGCAATGGATGTTTGTGTATGAAAGCTTCCTCGGCCTGTCAGGTTGAGAGAGTAGCAGGAGGCCTGGTATTGCGCACTGTGTGAATCCAATTTTATTGAAGCTCCATGCCAGTTCTTCAAGCCATGGAGTTGCAGGACTGATGAGGTTTTTGGTACAACAGTTCCATTATGAAACATGGTAGCATGTCTAGGAAGTCATTGGTGTACCGCAACCATCAGAAGGATGGCACTGACGGAACTCTTGATGATGTGTGACTCGATATCGATTCCAGCGACTAAAGCGCTCTCCACGTATTCACAAAACTTCTAACCCTCTTTAGCGTGTGAATGTTGTTGTACAGACCAACTTAATATGGTTCACCTTCCAGCAACGCAATGTGCCTCCAATTTTTCTTTCGCTGCAGACTCTAAACCAGAAGAAAATCTTGTAGCGTACCAATTGGCGGGAGGTTCACGACAGTGACAGTTACCGGCGGGAGGTTTGCCACTGTGATCACTGTGAACACTTCAGTTGGCCTACTCAGCGTATACTTGACAACGACGCCCATTCAGTTCTGCAGTCTCCAACAGAGCGAGCAGTTTGCTGGCGCTTTGTGAGCGGCGGTATTGTCAACAACGTCTGTGTGCTGTTGTCTGTCAGGTACACAGGCATGACTCGGTTCCGCGTGGCGGTGGTGCTGAGCTTGCCAGGCCGCCCGCGCATCCCGGTGTGGTTCTCAGACATCGACCTGGACGCCGGCATGTGGTTCAGCTACCACTTGGAGGAGTCGGTAGGAGCCGAGTCCGGGCCCAACATCACCGCCTTCGAATGGGCGTTCACCCATCTCCCAAAGTTCAGCATTCAAATCAAGCCGCTCTTTGTGAATCTCAATCAGGTGATGGGCGTATAATAATGTGCAGCAGCTTCTGTACATGACAGGGAAAATGCAACGTGTTCAGCTGTGTTCTGTTTGTCATTCACCCACAATGAACGAAATTGGTTTGCTCACCAGGTTGACATGATTGGTCATGCTGTATGTGTGAATAAGGATGCAACTTGCTTTTTGTCTATTGTGTCCTTTTGTTCAAGTGCAAATGCTCATTTGTATCATCAGCAAGCAGGTAAATCTGGTTGTGCAGTTTGTTTGATCCTGGATATCAAATGAGTTCCTCTGTTGAGTGCTCATAGGAACTCGAACTGCCTGTTCGCGATCTGATCACACCTATTCAACCATCTGTTGAATTGTATTTGGATCTGTTTAGATTCTCACCAGGTGATAAAATTTGAGTTACCAATAATCCAATGCCTGTTCTTTAACTAACACAGCTCGCAGCAACCAGGTGGGCGCTGAGAGTCAATGTTGTTTTTTGTAACCATGTCTTAGTGTCATGTTGATGAACCATCCATTTTCTCGTCGCATAAGGATTAGGCCATATGGAACAGATGTGCCAATTTACCATGACACGCGCATCGCCAGCCTTGACGCGGTGTTGCTTGTGGCATGGCGCTGCCAATTACTCGTGCTCGCCTGCAGGTCCCGTTTCTGGAGAGTTGGCTTCGCGAACTCATCACCGTGACCGTTCCGGGCGAGTCAGTGCTTCCGAAGAAAAACAGGATTCCACTGAAGCTGGATAAGGTGTGCTGGTTTGATTTTAGGGGTTATGTGCTCGGCCGATGTGCATGCGCAATTGTTTGTTCTTGGTGATAATTTGGGATTCTGACCACCTCCCAATTATGCAGTGTGCTAATCTGAGCCATTTTGCATGTGCTTGTGCTGTGAAAACAGTGCAGGGATTTTGATTGTTTGAGGATAGTTCACTTGTATGATGGGGGTCTGCGTTCGGGTTTCGTAGTGTCCACTGTTTTTCACAGTGAGCCTCGTGAGCCTTGTGTCAAGGAATGATCAATTGTGTCAACTTCTTCATGCCTAGAGCCATGGCGTTTCGTTAATGAGTGTGCCCATGTTTCTTGGGTGTGTTGAGCTCCGGTAGCTGTTTTCAGGTTTTCAACCTCATTGAGGCATGATGGAATTGGTGGTTGAACTTGATTGGTGGGGTTTTAGCTTGCCTTAGGCGAAAATTGTCAGCACATTTCGCATGGAATCAGAAGTAAGTTCTGATCGCGTTTTTTGTCTCACCAACTTGCACACGTGCTCAGCATTCATAATTGTGTTTGAATCGCATGTGGCCTAGTGATTATGTTGCAGGAAGCTGAGTGGGAAGCAGCTGCCGTGGGCGAGCAGGCCCGGCTCGAATGGTTGAAGCGACCCAAGATCGCAGAGCTAGTATGCGTCCTATCCCGTATGTCCAGTTCTGTTATGAATGACAAAGCTGAGGAAGGCTTGTATGGTAGCGTAGCAGTTGTGTTTGCTGACATTCATCTAAGGAAGCATAGGCCTGTACCACTATCGCTCTTTAAGTGCCATCGCACAGACTTCAATGGCCGCGCAGTGCATGTTTTAGAAGTCAGGCATCTGGCTTGTATCTGGAATGGATTTAGGTGAATCGCAATGATGTGTTTTTGTCTGTAAGTTTTGGTGTGGCCGCTAGATGATTTTAGCGTCCAATGATGTAATCAAGGCCTTCAAGCTCATATGAATGCCCATAACTGATATGTACGAGTGTTAAATCTTGTCTCAGACGGGTCCAAAATCATTGGAGGCGCGTGTCAAACCTCCAGTGTTGACCGCACTTACTGATGAACAACGAGAGGGATTCACAGGCAAGCAATGTTCACTCCACTACAGTTTTGTATGCTATGCGTGAAGTATCATGTGCTATCGGGCAAACATCTTCATGGACCATGTGAGTGTGTGAATTGTAGACAGTTTCCATACAGCAGAATGTATTGGCCTGTTGCAGCCAGTATACGCACTGATTCAACTCGCAGATGAAGGATCTTTCTGGTTGATTAGATTTTTGCATTGTAAATTTTGTGCTGCCTGGTGGGTATCGTGGGACGCAAGTGACGTTCATGGCTCGTTCCTTACACCATGGTTTGTGAAGTTTGACTTGAGTTCATGTTGTTTCCTAATGTATCAGGTGATCAGATGTGAATAGATTTGACTCTGGGTTGCATACATCAAGACAAGAATTACAGTCAAGTATCTTTAGTTGTTGACAGCATGCAGCTCTGCGGTCACAAATTTCTATGCTCGTGTTGCAGGTTTGGTAAAGGTGATTTTGCTGGAAGCAGATGATATCCCTGGCAGCACCCACGACCTGTTCTGCAGTCTTTCCGTAGGGTCATACACGCTCATGTCCAAGCGCGACTCGCTGACTTCTGAACGCAGTAAGAGCGGACGAGCTGTGTGGAGGCAATATTTTGAATTTCCTATTGTGGAAGGCAGTTCTGATCCTCTTTGCATCCGCCTCATGGACCGAACAGCCAATGGTACTACAACCATGGTGGGGATGGGAACTCTGGAAGTGCACAGCATGACCCCGGGCATTCGGCAGGATATTAAGCTTAACATCCAGGTACGGCGTTGAAGACTTCTACTCGTGCATTGACGACAGGAGACTTTTTCACACCACACCCATGTAATTGACGGTTGATCAATAAAACCTTCTAGAGATTCTGCTATGTTGTGCTGTGGAGTGTTTGATGGCATAGACGTCCATCGACATCCATCATCAGCTCACGAACACGTCCTTTGTTTGAAGTTACATTTCCCTGGCGAAGTGGGTTTTTCGTATGGGCCGTTGCTCCGTGCATTCATTTGACTTAGTTCGGTTATCACGGCTGTACCTTTCGCAACATCCACTGGATTAGAGCACAGCATGATTTTGTTTGTCAGAGGAAAGCAGTGTGTTTGAATACTTTTGTGCTGGTGACATGTCGAGGAAATAATCACTCGTATGCAGATGGGATCCTGCAGTCGACAAGCTCTTCTGTACGCTTGGACTGTGCACATGTGGCATGCCAAATTAGCATCTTTCTTGCCCTTGAATTGATGGTTGTGACCGTACGAGTATCTGTTCCGATTACGTAGACGTTCCCGCGGACAAGTAAGGATTTATGTGCGACAGTATACATGATATACATTCATCAAGCCGCATTTCTGGTTGCAGGGTGAATTCCTCGTGCATGGCAAACCAGATTGTATTCGTTTTTGGACACATACGCGTGCAACGAATGCCTACACATGCTGCATCTTGATTTTAGTTGTTTCACTTGAATGAATTAGCAATATCAAATGCTCGCACAATGCTCTGGACTCGAACAGGAATCCAGATTTGCGTCCGCGATGAAAACGAATGGCAGAGGCAGATTGGAGACATACAGCGAGCACGCTAAACAGGCTTCTGATGGATTTCTGACAAGAATTAGGGACGCGACAGGATGGGCAGCAAGGCAGCCAGAGTCGAGCAAGGGTACGATTCGCATTAGAGTGGTGCTGAAGAATTATTGGGTGTGAGAATTCGTGGCGCCAAGCGCAACCGGTTTCTCTAGCATTGTAAATTGTGTGCAAGCCGTCATCGTGGGAACTAATTGATATTTTCACGCTCTTGAACACGAATACGAATACGAATTCCCATCCTTTGCTCTTCGGGGTAGCGGTCGGTCGGCTGTATTTGGCCACAAGTATGCCTGACTTGTGGTCGATCCCAATGCATGCAATTGCTTGATCTGGAACTAATTGAGACAAAGCATATACTGAATCACGATACATTGACAGAAACATAAACTGAACAGCGACTCGTGGTCGCTCCTTGGGTGCATGTAAACATGCAGAGCATTCCTGCCTTATCTTGCACCCGATAATGATTTGTGTGGCATTGCGTGCCTGCCATATCGAGGATCAATTGCTTTGCATACACACGACGTCAGCGACGAATGCATTCGTTCCTCGTGATATGATTGTAGCAAGGGCGACATTGTGATGCAGCGAAGGTGGCATACACTATGCTGAGCGCGTTGATATGAATAAACTCGACAATCTGGTAGATCGGAACAGCCACATGGCCGAAATATGTATTGTCGAGGGGTTCAGAGGCAAGAGTAGACACTCAGGTGACTAAACGGGCACGCTGAATCGATGAACATTGGGATCGGTTCGATCCGTGCATAGCTTGCATGTCACAT
>NHOP01001305.1:0-11213 GCA_018697155.1 Pyramimonas parkeae | reverse complement strand
GACGCATCCACACATATCATGGTCACTTGTTTAGCTGCCCAATAACTGTCTCTTATACACATCTAGATGTGTATAAGAGACAGCTTTATAAGAGGACGCTTGCTTCCGACGATGCTATTCTTGATTTCTACATTGTTGGTATTAACTTTGTTGTTCAATGAACCGCATCCGCACAATGAACCCTAACACCGTTGAAGAATGATGATTTTTGTATTGATAGGGATAGATAGAGTTTATGATGCGGTTTGTGCATTTTTTGTACAATTGTAGCCGTCGCAGGGGTTCATCCTCGTGTGCAAGTCATGCGATGTCGTTTGTGCAGGATGCTTAGGTGCCCCATGGATCTTTGTGGGCCCTGCGTAAATTAGCATTGTGTTGTGGCATACACACGGAGCGGATACGGAAATCTAAACGGCAGATATTCTTGCGATTATTTCGGCGACAATCATGATAGCTCGCTGGTGGAAAATGAACTTTCTGGCAGTATGTCCTGCGATTGCTCATTGCTCAAGGCACCACCTAATGAGTTTGAACTCGGGCATCCTACAAAATCATGCGGACGCTCTGCCCGCTATACCACGTGATGTGATCTCAACTACTCACTGTTTCCTCCAAGGTGTGGTACCGTGTCTGGATGTGCCGACTGACAACATGAACTCTTCCCCACCCCCCTGGCCTCCCCCTGTGTTGCCCCTGCCAGGTGTGCCGCGACCCAGCAGCTCAGATGACACGCTTCTACCAGTTCGGGCGCGCGATGGCGGAGTGGCGCAACGGCGTGGTGGTGGAGAATGGGGAGACGCTGTGGGTGAAGGGGGCCCGCGGAGTGAAGGGATTTACAGGCAAGGAGCAGGGAGCGGCAGGGGGTAAGACACGTGATATCGACGCGCTCTGGAGGGACGAGTGCGCCAAGGTGAGCTCTCCACCCTCCCCACTCCAAGTCCAGAAGGGTGCTGACCCAAGCATGGGCAACGGTTGTGGTTTTGTAGGGAACGGTCCTGCCATTCATATTTTTTCGAACGGCTGTTGCGAGTTTGATGCTCTTTAATGCAGCAATACTGCTGAGATTACGATCCTATTCCTCGATTCCCTTGCTTGAATTTGGTCATGTTTTAACATGGATTCTCCTCTGCGAAAGTGCAGCCTCGATGGAAATCAAGACTTAGGTAGTTTTGATTTGGCATAGCAGTGTTATATGTTGTATATGTATACTGTATGTAAACTGTTTTGTGTACTGTATAGATGCCTAGTTGAAATAAGCGGGTGTTTGGGTGTTGGGGGTTGGGGGTTCCGGACCATGGGGAGGGTGCCAGGTGCGCATGCAGAATGAGGAGCGCTATCTGCAAGCCATGCAGGACCACAAGGATGAATTTGAGAGGTCTGTGCGCCAGCACGCCGCGGAGTGCGAGCAGCTCATGGACGACCACCGCCGACAAGTTTTGCAAATTGAAGATCGCAACAGGTACAAAGATTGATAGTGCAACTGTCCAGTTCGCTGGAGTTGAATTGATTGGTTAGTTTGGCTGCTTGCCGTTCGAACGTGGCCCAATAGCTGTGATCAGTAGATCCATCATTATCCAATAGCATCAGTACTGGGGTATGCTCCAGCCTGGAGATTGATCCCACAACCTATCCAAATTGTATTCCTACGCTCCACCAACCAACTTTTCTGGTATGGGGTCGTTGAGCCATGATATAGAACCAGGTCCTCTGGGTCGTAGTTTGTCAGTGTCCGCTGTTGTTTGCGGTTTATTGTGGTGGTGTCGATTGCTGGATTGTATATGCGAAATACCTTGTGGCTGGTGTGCACAGAGCTCTGAACGACAAATGATTGAGTCACTCCAGCTTCTCTGATCTTGCATGCAGGCGTGGACTGGGTTGATGTCAATTTTGCGTCAGTTTAGGTTCAACAGTTTGCGCAAGTCTGTTCGTCAGACTGTCAAGCCTGCTATCCTCAACTGGATACAGACCGGACTGCACCCAGAAATAGCTAAGACCCCAACGTATCAATCGTGCGCAACACCAATCATTCACGTAATTTAGAAGAACATCGGGTGCTGGTGGCTAACAGTACCCGATATTGAGGTCGTTGGGTATTCATATTTCTTGAGTAGAATGAAGAGATCCTGAGTTTTGATAGGTGTTGTTATCTCGTGGTGAACTCTGATCCACTTGACAAACTTCCCATTGGTCCTCCTGCATGATTTTGTTCGCTGTGAGTGATCCATGTGGGCGTTCGACACAGAAGAAGCTGGTAGTCCTTGATGGACCTCTGCTCCAACGCCATGACAGAAGCATCAGTATGGTTTCCGTCCAGTTGCGCAATCGAAATTAAGAATGAAAAGGCCCTTAATGTGAGGGGTTGGAAGTCTGCAAGATTGTTGGTATTAGGTTATGACGCCTCGTTCAGTGACTCACAAAAATAAATCATGCTATATTGCGACGTCGAACGTGCAATGCTGAGGGTGCGGTATGGATTCGACGCCAGATTGCCCACCTCTTCGCTGCCAATGTCCGGTTCATCCCATGGATATCAAGTTGCCAATTCTGTTCGATACAAATCTTGATCTCTCCTAGGGACTATTGCGATTGGTACTGGCTTTTGCTGCTTTAACCATCCACCAGCCTGGATGTTGCTCGATGATGAATTGTTGGCCATGCCCGGATGAGCTTGTCCTGGCTACCACTGTTTTGTTTCTTGTACGTGTGATGTGGGCACAGCATCTTCACAAGACTCTCTTGAATCGCCACGCCGTCATTCAGGAAGTTGAGTTTAGGCTAGGGACATGCACGATATAGTGTGCAGTGAAGAACGTCAGTTGCCTATGGATTAATTGTAGGCTCCTGAATGTGTGGTGGGCTCACAATGGTATCATTGTGAGCCCACCACACATTCAGGAGCCTACAATTGACTACTATTGTAGTCAATTGTAGGCTACAATTGACTACTATTGACAACATGCAAGTTAATCATGGTTGCAGGAACAACACCCTTACCCCATGGTATTTTCCGAATTGGACGGAACACATTGACAATCAATTGAGGGCTAAACGAATGAAAGGCAGTTGCCTTTTGATCGATTGAGAGTTCATCCTCTTCGAGACAGGACTGCGGTTCCTTGCGACTCGCGTTGGATTGCTCAGGTCCATAGAGAGCGAGGCGAGAAGGAAGTGGACGGAGGAGATGGAGGAGAAGAAGGCTCAGTTCACAAAGAAAGGTCCCACCAAGTCCCAGCTCAAGGAGTACGACGAGATGCGCGCCAGAATCGCGGCCAAGATGAGTGAGGCGGAGTCTGCAGGGGACGTGGCGCACCGCGCGCTGGTGAGGCAGTACCACGAGCAGCTGGAGAAGGAGAAAGTGAAGCAGCACCATCTGCAAGACCGCAAGGCGCAGGTGCCCAACAAGATACCAATCACGGTGTGCAAACTCTGGATGAGCCCAGGGACAGAATAACTGAAGATGGATTGCTCTAGCGAAGACTCTTCCTGCAAGGGGGCTGGATTTGGAGTTTTCCAAACCCGAACACAAGGATGGCGATTGTTTGACAATGCAGTCTGTGCGCACAATAGCGTGCCGAGAATGTGCGGCGTGCACTAAGAGAGAAAGACTGGGTGACTTCATGTAGCAACCACGCAATCCGCTCTTCTGTACAAAACAGCGGATTGCGTGGATCGTTTGGAGAACGCAGCTATTGCAGCATGTGCCAATGCTCCGGTTTGATGAATTTAAATCTGACCTTACTTTTTAATCCTGCGCTTTGCCGACACTCTGTTGTGAGTGAGCACCGCACCAGGCAAACGCGGAGCTGTTTCGTACAGAAGAGTTCCAAGCTGTGGTGTCCAAGGAGGCTGAAGGCAAGGGTGCAACCCCAGTCACGAACAAAGTGCTGGCTGAGGCGATGAATGCAGCGTATGGGCAGGTGAGGAGTTTAGGACCTTGTGTTGTTTGGAGCGGAGGCACTACCTTCTTCTGCTGGCTTCCTGAACACTCATTGTTACAACCATTAGTAAGCCTCTCTCATGGACGCCGGTAGGAAACGGAGGCGACCATCTGACAAGGATTGGGAGTTTGGTTGCGAATGTGAGGTGTGGGGCTTCCTTAGGCCTGTTGAATGAATTTTCACCTGTCGATCCTAGAGCCAAACCAAATTGGAAAATAGTGGCGGCTTCGATTACCATCCCACAACTTTCAATATCTGCCTAGTGCAAGCAGTTGACGTTGTCCTTGTGTGTACTTCAAAACGATCCCCATAGCTTGATAGTGTCATTGGCTCTATGAGACTCAGCTTGTATGCATGGGGAGAGCTTTGCCTTGAGTTGAGCATTGGAGGGCAGAACCATGTATTTCAATGAGATTTCCAGATTTTTGTTATTGTGTATCTCCCAAGCAACATGTAGAAGTGCTGAGGTGGTACCGCTCTTGTGCAACTACTTGTATAGAGCGGAAAAGAAATATGGTTGTTGATTTAGAATGGAAGACGAGTCATTCTCACCAAGAAAATGCCTTCATAGGATTTGAACGGAGGCTGCTGGAAATTCAGGTACTCATGAACCTAACCACGTAACTGTTCTGAAAAATCAGGTGAACAAGGTGTGGATGGACCCGAATGCCAAGCGGCCTTGGAGCGCTGCGGATCTGAAGACGAGGTCCATGCAGGGTGGGGTCTCACTTTACGACCCACACCGTGCAGTGTGCCACACCTGTCCCACTGGAACAGAATATGGTCCGAAAAGCATCACGGCATTTTGGGGAGGTGCGTACAGTATGCAAAACCTCTTGGTGGCACGACCTTATTTTCATGGCCATTTGATTGCCCTGGAGTGCTTATACTTCTTTTCGTGGGATACTCATCAAATCCCTGAACAATCCTTCTCGCGTTTCACCTTGTTGGCACAGCATGATGTAGTGTTCTGAAATCGCTGGTGTGATCCGTTGTAGTTCAGCTTTGATTTCTGTTGACTTGCTTTGTATGGTGTACATGCAAGATGTGGATGTAGATACAACATACATGTGAACCACCTGTAGAGCTGGCGATGATACCTGAGGGGATGTACCCCTTCAGCCATGGGCGGTGCTGCAACCGATATATGCAAGGGGGGCTTTTCCTTGCCTGTGGCATGAAACACCGAGGCAGTAGCTTCAGACATTCTGTGTTGGTCGGATGGCGCCATGTATTGTGATTTCTTCCCGTCACTTGCAGTTGAAGGATTCTGCTGTGAAAGTGATGATTGGCTAGGCGTCTTATGCACCATTTATATTCAGATGTGTGTCGAAATTGGGAGTTCTCAGAATTGCTGCTCCTGTTGCACTAGGTGCATCGGTACTGAAGAGAACCCGCGCACGCCCTAAGAGCGCTAAGGCGCGAGTGGAGATGTCAGTGGAGAGTAAGAAGATTGATTCGAAGCGAATAGCTTTGGTGATGTCCGCGCGGCCCAGTAGTGCGCGATCGACAGGCAATCTTACCCAGCAACAGAGTGCGAGGGTAACGGCAAAGGATGCCAACCACTCGCTTCAAAGTGACCAAACTTGCAGGCCGCAAAGTACCTCAAGAATCCGTCCACAGAGCGCACACCCGACTTCGCAGATACAGGGCTCGCGAACACTCGGTACTACAAGTCCGATCATGAAAACGGGCACCACCGCTGTACCTTCCGGCGTACGGCCCTCAAGTGCCAGTAGTAAACGGCCCATGAGCGCTGGAAGACACCCACCAGGTTCAGTTTTGTTCATGGAGACCAGCATTGCTGCAGGAAGCGTGCGGTGACCGGGAAGAACGTGAGTAACGAAGGAACTTCTCATGATGCGTTAGTATTTTGACAGGAAGCGCAAGGGTGGAAATTGTAGATTCGAGGCTGTGCGTTGCATGCATGTCCTGCGCATGTGAATGTTCAGTGTTTTCAGCATTGCCCATCTTGGGCGGTTTGATTGGGTTGCCCACTTGATATTGTACGGAATCCAAGGAGTGCACTGATTGGTTGGTTTTGTGAAGGTGACAAATCGATGTAAGTAGCGACATGACGCTTACCCAAAGGGCGGAGAGCCATGTCATCTGGGTAGTGCTGTGTCCAACTGATGCACATGGGAACCTTCAAATACCTCGAATCAATTCCAAATGTACGTTGCTTGATCCGGAGAATCTATCTCGCCATCCCCGTCAGAACGGAACACTCGTGCAAAAAAACATGATGCAAATAGAATAATCAATCAGTGTGCTCATTTGCACTCGGATTCCGGCGCGTAAGCTCTGTTTTGTTGGCGCACCTCCGGGGGTGTAATTCACAGCTGTTCCCCAGCACTTTTGCGTGAGCATCTTGGATAAAAAATAAATGGTTGCGCTTCGATAACTCGATGGAAAAAAGCCCACGTGCAGCCCCTAGCTAACGTATGCATTTCAGGATATACTTGTACACGGAAAGAATTTTGCGTGCGATTCAGTAGACATAGCTTACATTTGAGCCCCTCTTGTATTCGAGTGATCACTTTGCCACTGGAGCATGTAATCAAACAGATTACAGGCTTCTTTGCAATCACAATGATCATTGCCCAATATCTGTAATTTACATGTGTTGATATATGGGAGGCTTCGAGTACTGTGCTTGGGTTGACATTTCGCGGCTATGGAATTCCACCGTGTGATTAGTTCAGGTGGCTTCCCGACCAGCTGGTAGGGGTCATCTTGTATATGATGCCGCAGTTGAGGATGGATCCATCCGTCCCGCATGCGATAGGGTTGATTAGTTAGTGTGTGCTCAATCATAAGGTAGGCCTATTCGATTAGCGCATGTCGGCGTATCTTAGAAATACGATGATTGACATGTAGAGTACAATAGAACAAAGTTAATGCACACTTGTGGACAAATTAGGGGCTGGATAAGGGAGCGTTTTGATTTCTTTTTCGATTAATTGCCATTTAACGTTGTATGCGGTAGTTGTGCACCATGTCTTGGATGGCCACACGCAGACATACACCAACGGCAGGCACTCACACCCGAATCATGACCTGGAGTGATCACTTTGCCACATAAGCACGTGAACAAGATGGTCGCTCAGGGGTGCAGGACAGGGTCCTTGTGGGTATTTTGAGTTTGATCCTGTAGGGCGCATCTTGCGGGATCTATATCTTCCATGTGTATATTTATGTGGTGCCCTTGGTGCACTGTTCCATGGAGTGATGTTGCCAGGTTATGGAGTTCAAGTATGTGATCAGTATATTCGGCTTTCCGTCCACCTGGTTGTGGTCATCCCATTATATGTACGGGAAAGTGCCTTTTAACCAAAGCGTGGGGTGCCAAGTCAACTTAATCGCTCGCTAAGTCTCATCATTGCATAGGGCAACCTTCAAACCCATCTATCACAGCAACACACAGTTTGCATGGTCCAAAGGAGAAAGTATCTCGCCATTTCCATCAGGATCGTCTTCTGATCTGTGAAAATCCATACGCAACAAGCTCTTGGGTAGTTTCATGTGTAGCCAAACACAGACATGTGCACCATCAACCATGTCGGTTGGAGGCCTGGTTGCTGGAGCATCAGGCCGTACCTTGGGGTGCCGCACAACACCGTTGATGTGACCACCTAGGCCGATCATGACAATTGCCAACTTCGCTAGTGGGTTGCTTGCACTTAAAACCTGATAACACTGACAATAGCCTTGCCAACTAGTGTTCTCAAGTCCGCGTGGCATGTGTCTACAATCAGCATTACAGCCCCCATCTTCATGAATACCTTCATTATTCCCCAGGATATTGACGCATCCACACATATCATGGTCACTTGTTTAGCTGCCCAATAACGCTTGTATGACAGGTAAAAATAATCACGTGATCAAATCATCCCTATCATTGTGAAAGAGATATGAGATCACACTCAGGCAAACACACACATACACACACTTGTTCATGTTTCAATGTGTCACACCCAAACACCAATAAATATACACAAGTCCTGAATACCTCGTTGTGTCGAGCCCAACAACCTTTCAATTTGATACGTCCAAAACCTTGGAGCAAGTGCTATCTAAAGCACAATAACTTCACATTCGTTCGAGTCAGAACATAGAAGTCCTTCAACTGGTTCCATCATACACGATGCACGTCAATAGCTTGTAGAGTGTGTTTTTGCTGTTACGGCGCCCCCATATCTGAAGTATTGAGAAACAGTCCCACAGTTAAAAACATTGCACTTAACTGACCTCGAGTTTGATAAGCGCCGTACTGTGCTATAGACACTCAACCCGATTCTTGAAAATCACCCAGAGCACTTCTGAGAGAACTTGAACTACTATCCGCTGTGATGGAGTAAAATTAGCTAAGCTTTCTTGCGGCGGCCCACTTGCGCCACGAATCCTGTCTTGACAGCGGACACTGACCGAGAAGCACCACAGTTCTGGCAACGAAGCATAAAAAGGCGCTGCTCACGGTTGAGCAATGTGTCGGTGGACTTGCACATGTTGCATATAACGTACTCATTCACATAGCGGCGCAACACGCCCTCAAATACCTTGGGCGTGAAGCGACCCTTCATGATTAGGCGTTCCTGTCCGTCGAGAGACCCAGAGGTACCCAATTCAGCGTTCAGGTATCCCATGACATGCTCGCCCTGCCTGTGCATTGTCTTGCACAGCTCTGTGAAGTTGACAAAGACGGTTTTCTTGGTTCCTTCACGCAACACCTGCAGGTGCCAGGATGGGATGGGACACGATGTGCGCGAGATATCAGGCAAATTTAGCATTCAAGCAGCATCGCGAGCTTCGCACACTGGAGCATGCACAAAGACCGTGATGACTTCTCTTCAAAAATCCGTTGCGGAAGAAATATTCAACAAAAAAAATATGGAAACTTCGAGTCACATGTTGCCGTACTCCTCGATCAAATGATTGAATGTAAGAAAATATCATGTTGGCTTTACAAAGGCATAAATGCGCGCATGAGTGGAGTGTCCAGTGAGGTACTGACGAACTCTTTGCTGATAATCAGAAACAGGTAAAGTGGAAAAGCTTGTTTTCAAACGAACTTTGGGCAACAGGCTGCCCTTGTCCCTCTGAATTGCGGAGACGACAGGCGTCTGCTCAGGTGTTGAACCACAGCACGTCCAAATCAACCATGTACTCAACCTTGTCTCTTAAGCTTTCATCACATCAAAATGTGCTACAAATCGGCCTAATCGATGTCATCACATAAATATTGCAATGCAAGCCGACAAAAGAGTTTATATTGCTTCAGTATAGCGTTTACAGCCATCTGTTTCGCTGTAATTTCATCCATGATGTTTTGATGGTTGTCTTTGGCTTCCACTACACTAGAACGTGCTCAGAGTCGTCCTTTTGGTGGTAATGACACGCAAAACATGTTGGAAGTTGTCGGTGCATGAATATTTCATTGAAAATTTTCCTGTTGGCATGCATGATATTACATAAATAGTGTGTTGGAAGCCATCCTGCTGGTTTTCAGTGCATAAACTACCATCATTGATAAGAGAGGAGAATACAAAAGTCATGCTTTTGGCTCCCTCAATATGAACACATGTTTTGGTGGCTTCCTCTATTCAAAACAAACCTGCGGAGGCTTGAGGATGGTCTTGGTTTTCTCTCCAGCAAGCTCAGGATTGTTCGCACGCAGGATGCCAAAGATGCGGCCCAGCAGCTCTTCGTAGTGATAGTCGCGGTTGGACCCCTCCCACGGGAGCCCAGAGCTGTTCTTCTTGCCTTCGCCGTCATTCTCCTTGTCAGCATTTCCGCCCTCTCCATCCAATTCGTCCAAACCGTCCAAGTCCAGCACCTGCATTGAAAAAGTGCTCGAAACCAGCAATGACGATCCTACGATAGGGTTGACCAAGGATGGATTAGCGGACAACATTGGCCCCAAGACTCTGCTAGCAGGGCACCAGCATACAGAAAAAGCGCGACACGTTCAACATCCAAGCTTGAGAGAAGGAGAGGAAGCGATTTAGTGCGCAACAAATGCGCCTTGAGCCATCCTTGCACTTCGCGGTAGGTAAACGCAATCACGATGTTGCAATTTCAAATATGCTCGTTCATCTCTTCCGAAAATTAATTGCGAAACAAGTGCACGTGTCAATGTGTGATCATGTTCATCCTTCAATGAGCAAGTCAGCAAGAGAAGGCGAACGGCAGATCGTGGTCGCAGGCAAAGCACTATTGCATATATTGGCAACTCTTTCTAGAGCAGCGGAGTAGGAAACAATATAGCTTGCTTATCATGTTTATCTGTAATTTGTGAAAATTGAAATCAATCAATTTCAGTGTTCGCATGAGTCGCCAATTTCATCTCAACAATTCCACAAACGAACAAAAAGGAATCAAATAAATTACATGTACGTATGTTTACACAAAATGGGATATGACCTTTACCAGTTGGGCGGGAAGCCATATCAAATAGTCAAACAGTGGAATTCCATTACCTAGCAACATCACACTAAGAAACAGTGCACCAAGCCCCCCACATGTCTAGAGATGTGACCTGTACATCCTGTAAGGTGTGCCCCAAAGGATCAATATCAAGGTCCCCGCAGGGACAGTTTCATGCATACCTTCATGCATACCCTAGCAACCTTCTTGCTCACATGCTTCTGTGGCAGAGGGATCACTCCAAGACAGGGCTCAAACGCAAGCTCCTGCTGCTGGACCTCCGGGGGAGTGTATCCAAGACGTGATGTTTGGTTTCCGTATAGACAACATGATGATAGTAAATCGAGAAAGAAACTCCCAGTAAGCACCTAACCAAACCCATCATCAAGTAGGCCAAACCTTAGCTCTACTGTACGAAATAGCTCGCTCGCTTCAAACATCGAATTCACAAGAGGTGCCGAAATGTGCCCAACAAGAATATCAGGCCTAGTTTGCGATTGAGCTCTTGTGCACTGATACACCTCACCGCATTCGAGCATGTAATACATACATAATCCGAGTACATGTATGTATATACATACATGCATACTTATCATACATGAATGTACATATATACATACACATATGGCCACCCGTCCTACTGGTAGAGTCATGTCCCAGTACATATACATTCTCATGTATATATATGGGGACATGACCCTTACCACAAGGGTGGGGAGCCATATCAACTGAATCGCGCGCTAATTTCTATCGTTGCACAAGGTAACCTTCAAAATCCGTGCATCGAGTCAACACACAGATTGCATGGTCCAAGGAGAACGTGTCTCACCTTCTGCATCCAGATAGTGC
>NHOP01001304.1:0-11217 GCA_018697155.1 Pyramimonas parkeae | reverse complement strand
GGACGGGGCGGGGGAGGTGTCCCTGCTGACTGTGCTCAACGATCGAATGGTTTACGTGAGCCCAGAGCAGGGTGCTGACTCAGCAGCACGTCGATCGGCGCGTGTGCGTGCAGTTGGACTTCTCCAGGTGCGGAGTAATCACATTTCCTGTTTAAGTTCTTTTTGTTTTTGCTCTTGCTGCTTGTACTGTGTGGCTGCATCTCACGTGAGCCCCTTTGGTTTGCCTGAGAAAAAGTTGCAGCGAGCGCCAAAGTGCCAAGACAAAAAGCAGCAGCGCTGTGGTTAAACTAAAACCAACCATCAAAACCAGTTGAGATGTTGTGTGGGCAAGGAAGGTGCATTATTTTCGTCCCGACCTGTGCGCTTAAGTAAGTTACTTTTTGCCGGAAGAGTGGCTAGCACTCCTGGAGATCAACCATGAAACTGAATAAGATGAGCTGAGTACAGATACCCACATTTGGAACAAAAGCACGTACGTCAAGGACAACGGCGTACAAGTCTACGTTGCCCTCTTGCGGCGTTGCAAATAAGTTATTGTTTTGCGGGACATCCCCAAAGGCTCGACACGTGCTACTGCCTACTTTCATATTCCTTGTGTATGGGTTGACCGCGAACGATGAACAGAGTCTGCGCGTTGGATTTATCATGAATGCACTCCTTGTGACGATTTCTCAATACACAATAGGTGCAAAACGCCTGTATCTCATTCGTTTCAATCGGCGGGGCCATGCCTCACCGGCCTAGGATGCTGCGCTATACATAACGCCTGCCAAGGCGGATTCCCATGAATGCACCATCTGCGTTCTGGGCATCGGATGAGGAGCAATCCATATACGCAGATCGGATCTGAAAATTTATTTGTGTGCAATTGAAAGCTAGATTCTTGACACCATTGTTGAGAAAAGCGTTGCCAAGGCTTAGTTCATTTCCCAATTGGGCTTGTCTTATTGGTATGGTGCGATTGTTGTTGAACGTCATGGAGTTGTGCCGAGTGAGCTCAGGGCCCATCAAGATGTGGCAATAGATCCTTCTCCAACATGCAACAACAGAATTCGACCCTCGTTTGCCCGCTCTCTGCTCACGCGTATTTGGAACTTATGTACAATCCGATCGTATCCCTTCTGGAACTGTTTTATTGCAGCCGCTTGCGATGGGATGGATAACATACAAGGAACGAGTTGATCCTGCTCTTCCGTTAGGGACGCTCTTGTCGGAAACATCGTGCAGGTGAGTTGTCCTCCATAATATCTAAGCCATCATGAAGATCGCTTGGAAAAAGGTCACCGGGTATCTCAGATGAAGCCATCCTCAGCTCTACACCTTACACCCTTTACACTGAATCCTTAGTTAGATTGCGCGTTGAAAATCCCAGTAGAGGCACAGGAATCGATTTTCCTGAACTGGTGATTTGTGATCTGCTATGCTGGCTGGCAGGTCACCTTAGATTGTGTTCAAACAATGGAGTCAGCCGCCAGAATCTGATGAGTTCGTGTAGGTTCCTTTCTCTTCCAAAGCGGGCCCTTTTTGTGCTGTGAAATTGCCCATGTCACCGTTGGTACAGCAATCGTTTGATATGCATTAGGCCGCATATTGCTGCAGAGTCCCAGGGTAGTAGCAGGCTGGAGTGGGCTGCTGGTTTATTGTGAACTTGAATTAGGGATTCAGGCCATCAGTTTGCTTGCTGGTTGTTTGCTATATTGGCTGCTATTTCTCCTTTCAATGTCCATACGAATCGCCAGGTGTAGGGCAGCTTCGAACGGGTTTATTTGTTCTTGAACCCACGGTGTCGTGGTACATATATCGTATCGGACACAGATGTGTATATCGTAGCCCTCGAAGGATGTGTCATCTTGTTTTTCGAGCTCTATTTTTGAGTGTTGTTGGCTGCCTCGTCATATTATTTTCCACTGTGTTCTTCATCCGTCCAAACAGGCATTGTTTGGTTGGTTGGCTTGTCTTCGCGCTATACTTAATGTATTGAGTTTGCATATCTATATATGCATTGTATGCCGTCTACCCACTCTTGCTTTGCATTTTACACACTTCACCGCCAACACAAGTGAAGGAGGTGATTTCACAGGCATCCCACATACCGCATCACAGAGCTCTGTGGCTGGTTTGTGCAAGGAATTGCCCCATGGGGTCTTTTCCCTGACGATAATTGTACGTACACCTCTTGACAACGCCGTCGCTTGTGAGTTTTCTGTATCTGTTTATATCGTTTACACAACCTTCTGTCAAACTTTTCTGGAAGGTACAAGTCATATGCTACGGTACATTTGGATATTGTTGTATTTTTTTGTCGCTGGTAATGTAAACTCATTTCCTGAGAAACTCTGTTGTTGGGGAGCAAGACGAGAGATACTCGTGGACATGGATGGGCGTTGACCTCTGTGCAGCTTTTCCAATGGTAGTCAAATAACAGTTTGAAATCTGGGAACTCAGCGCTTGTTCCATATCAGACATTTCGAATATGTGGCCTGAACATGAATCCAAAAAATGAGTGCCAACACAAAACGTGTAGGGTGTGCTGGCTTTTTGAATGAGATGGATTCGTAGTTGTATGTTCTTTTTGTGTCCTATGAAATTTGGAAACGTTTTGCGCAATGGAAATTATGGAATGGCATAGCACGGGCTCACAAGTGTGTTGTTCTGCGTACAATTATCTAAATCACATTCTTTTTTTTATGTTTTCTGTCTTTCTGCACGTATGACATTCCACATGGGATGTCAGAAGGATGCAAGCTCAAAGACGCACCGTCAATGAGTCCCAACTTAGTTCAGACGAGAAATGCAGCAATCCCTTTTCAACTGCACGGTTTGGAATCTGATTGTGTACACCTTTCTACTGGTAAATGTTGCGATTATTTCTGGGGATTGGTACAACCACTCCATACGTGAAGGTATTGCATCAGCCAGTGTCGTCCACGACAAATCACCGGCCAAGGTGAAAACCTCCCGCGCCAGCTGTCGATTTGAGAATATCTCAACATCCTACCCAGGACATCCGACATCATTTGGTGCTTGCGAAGAGCATGAATCTTGAGCTCAGATACAGTCTGCGCCAGGATCACTGGTAAGGGTAAACAAATCCATCATCCTGTCCACCCAGAGCTGGGGGATGAAAACGACAGCAACGTGTTTGGTGTACACATGTAGATCGGAAGCAAGTTCATTGAGGTTTTTTATCTCGGTATCATCGGCTGAGTCCTGGCGCCGCCGCACGCTTCACACGATACGTATCAGCACTTGTGGTATGGCAATGGCCAGGTTTGCAGGGAAGTGGTGCAGCTCGACGTTGCTGGAGGCGTTGAAAAGATGCGGTCATCCATCCCTGGCTCTTCAACTTGCAAAGACCATGCCACAGCTTTGTCTGGACGATCGAATCGCGCTGTGCCTGTCGGGCGGCGATTTCATGCACGCGCTGCAGATGCTCCAAGAGCAGAGTCAGATGAGTGGAGGTGATGAGCCCGCCCGCTTCCCTGGACAAAGGATTTGCTGAGCGACCGAGCGTTTGTCAAGGATGTGTACCTCTGGTTGCTAGTTTGTGTATATGGGTGTTTTGAGAAGTACGCATACGCGAAATAGGGGGGACAGTGTCATGTGAGATGAGCATCGGATTCCTCCAGGTTTATGTACGAAACGTGCGTCTGCACCTTTAGGGACTGCCCCCGCCTTGCAACGAAACCACCGTTTAGGGTGCTGAGCTGGTTGTGTGGGCGGAGGCTCTCTTGACGATGAAGATTGTCCGTCCCATTTGATGGTGGGAGACGTGGTTAGTGTTCCGAGCAGGCTATGTTTTGGAAATGGTTTTCGTGTGGATTTTGAGGTATGCTGGTAGCCATGGTCGCGTCCGTTTACAGCTCAGGTGATGTGTTGCTTTAGTTGAGAGGTGCAGTTCTCAACTCTCATCCAATGGAGCATGTGACGTTGGTTTGTATGTATGGCCCAAATGTAACGATGATCACTTGTACGCACTCTTCGGGCGGGTGATTGGTAGGTAAGGGTCGTAACCCTGCAGCCTCATGCAGAGCATCTACCAGATCAGATATACACAGATGTCTATCTGTGTATATCACCTGACAGCCATGATAGCCACAACAGCCATTAAGTTATGGATATCACATATACAAAAGCAGCGGGCGGAAAAACTTTGATACCAGGGTGAAGGGCAGACGTTGAGTAGGTTCGGCGCTTTGGCAAGTGTGTACCATGTATGTTGTATACCTACGCATGATAGATCAACCCTACTATTCATACATTTGACGATTTGCTCCAAAGCACTGATCACTCAAGAGGCTTGGGTGTCCCAGCACGTGATGGCGGGAGTGCGCGCAGCGGCAAGCTACACAGGCAGATGCGCGAGTTGGTCAAGCGAGCTGTGGATGCAGGGCAACTGGAGATAGCACAAGACGCTATTTCTATTGCAGGTGCGAACCAGTTCTGATTTTCTCAGACGCGCACCTTGTCTGGGTTCATTAGGAATTTTCGTTGGGATAGCTCATGGGGAAATCTCGTGGAAGAAAACCCATCGCTTTACAAATGCTGTTCGAACAGTCACGCGTTTCTCATCTTGCTAGCCTGCGTGAGAGCTTGCACCATTAAGCCTGTGCTGCACACTTGTGTGTGTATGTGTGTGTGTGTGTGCTCTGAGGCTTAGGCTTAGGCTTCCCTTTTGCCTTCCTGCCTATGTCCAGTTGATAGGCTAGACTTTCTTTCATACATGGTACCTCAGTCCGCTAAGACACATCCCTCAAAGTTCATGTTTAGCAAGATTGGGGTTCCGGCATGGGACAGCTTTCTTCGTGAGCTGTTGATTCTTCGACAGCTGTGTTGGTAACCGAGTCTATGGGCACTGCTTTTGCATGACTACTCTGCCTGACGTTGATCGCTAAAATTGAGCTGGATTGTGTTTGTTCCCATCAATTAGATTTTTGTACGCGTGAGAAGGTTACCGGCAATCCAGCATTGTTCGTATGATGAGTTCTGTTTCAGCATCAGGAGCTCAGTTGGTTCAAAAGGCGGTCTGACAACCTCAAGGCAAAGACTCAAATGTTACATAGCATGCAAACAGAAGATTAGCCATGCCGGACACGATCAAAGTTGGGTGGCTTCTATATGAAGACACAGTTTTGTCAGTGACGCACAAGTTTTTGGATATGCTGGACAAGCGCAGATTGTTAACCAGGGACGAAAGTCAATTTTTTGGGTGCAAGCTCAAGTACCTGCAAAGCAGCGCAATGCTTTGCTGTCGTTGTAGAACCAAACCTGTCGCCAACTTCCAATGCTATGTCATTTATGCCCTTAGAAGGTGTTGTATTTCTGTTCACAGGTGATAGCTCAACCTATTTGGCTTCCATGCTGATGCAAGCTGGGCAGGTTCAACACTTGGCTGGATTGCTGGTACGCCTTTCGCGAACATGCCAGCCACTGGATCAGTTATTCAATCAGTAATTACAACAGATGCAGTAGTTTTACTCCTTGATGTCGATGTCGTACACGCCTGCAGTGTATCAGAGTGTGAATCGCAAAATTTCATCCAGATCGATCTAGGTGCTATGTTTGACAGTTCTTGCCGATGAATTGCCAACAAGTAGTTCTTATGCTTTTATCGAGTCCGTTTTTCTATTTTGCCGGGATTCTTTAAGGCAAGTGATGAGATGCCATTCAATTCACTTGAGCCTTTTTTGTAAGGCAACATCATGTATGCTCGAACGTTCCAATCATGTTGAGCTCTTTGGTATCAGATGCGTCTATGTGATGTTGGTCTTGTTCCTCAACTAATGTTTTGATTGAATGAATATGACACTTACAACACAACAGATTTTCTTCAACAGCAGGACACCGCCGCGAATGGGCAGCCCTCCACCGAAGCGCAAAAGACAAGAGCACTTTGCGAGGCGGTTCTTAAAGCGCACAATATGGAAAATTCCAGCACAGGAGGACTAACCAATTCCCCATTGCCAGTACGTATCAGAATATCAGAGCATATTCCATGTTTCTTGAATTGTCCAACGCAGCCTTCGCGCACCCCCCCTGTGCTCCTCATGTATGGAAAATGCATTGGCAGTGCGCTTCAAACGCGTTTGTTGTTTGAGATGTAGCCGAGCATAGTCTGAGCTAATGAATCTAGGAAACCATGTCCTTCCCTCGTCGTCATTCTGTATAACTATGGTATTACCATATAACTGTGGTATTGTCATTGTGTGGGTATTAAGGGTTGCCATATGTAGTGAAAGAATTTTGACGCGTGACTCATTTGAAGTTGCTTCCCTCCAAGGGGTTCAGAAGCATTCCCAGTATATATAGACATGACCCTTACCCACTGGACAGGAGGCCATTAAGAACTAGCGGACATGAGCATAGTATTGGTCAACATGACTCAATCACATGCTTATTTCCACTAGTTTGCAAGGTTGCGCTCACTATCCTTTTCCCAGGTCGAAGATACACAGTGTACCACATGTCATAGAATCCAAACAGACAATATTTTTCATCCCAATCTGAATTGTCTGCTGATCCTTGCGCGCACACAAGACAGACGTTGTGTCTTCGGCATTGTATTGCTGTCTAGTACCGCCATTTCAGCTTCGCTTGTTGACACATCTCTGAAGAGTTTTTGTGCATGGAAGTATGCAAGATACGTTCTGTATGACATCAATTGCTCTTCTGAATTGGTTCGATACCAAACAGCCTTAGAGGACTCCTTCAAAATTCAATGTTGAAACTTGCACAGATACGAAGACATGGTGGGGCTGAGAGGTTGCGCATGCCAAACGAAAATTTTCTCTGAGGCAGGGAATGATTCGGAACGGTCCTTCAGTTCAGCGCCTTGTCATTTTACCAATCGCGTTCTAATAGCCTGAGTGGGTTTCTTCCCACTTACACCTCGCAAGTGCCAGGTCTAGGGTCCCTACATGAGACATTTGTACCACCCATCAAGCGCCCACTGTATTCACTACAATGCGATAACATTTTTTCATCTCCATTATCACCCCGGAATTCCCTCGGGAACGGCCGCCCAAACCGAACAACAACACCCCAGCAACAATGTACCCAAAATTTCTGTTGCCCCTACCGACATGTGGGTTGGTGGGCTGGTGGGGACCGTCAGGCGCCGCCACCGTGGCGTATTGCCGATGCACCGACGGGTGCCATGCTGGCAGCCAGCTGTCGCATTCCAAGCTTGTCCACAACGGAGCTGGAGGTGTACTTTGGCGCGAAACTGGGCAGTGCTGCCGAAGGTAGCAATCGTGGTGCCCGAGGTTCAAGGAATTCGTGGATGGCAGCTGGGCAAAGCACGTCTCCTGACACCAAACCCTCAGAGTCCTCCTTCCGGGGATCGAATTCTGCCCAAAATGCCCAATCCGAGGCAGCCAGGCAGTTCCAGGTGGTCCCACTTGCAGATACCTACACGCAAGCACGCGCAGTGCGCTTAAGTAGGCGTACTTTTGTCTAGGTTTTGGAAAAAAGTTGAGTGGTGCTACCCTGGGCTAGATTTTGTTCCGACCAGATTATAAGGCGGTGCTCCTGGTTGCGGTGATATGTTGTTGTGTATTTGTATATGCGTTTTACGAAATGGTTTGCATGCGTTGTTTTAGGGTGTGCTGGTTTGGAACGTACGCGACAGCTGTTAGAGTTCAGCAAAGCAGTCAGCGCAATCTAGTCTATGTGAAACATTTGTCGTCTGGCGTATTCAATCCCTGCATTTTTAAAATTTATTGCATGTGTTTGATTTTCATGTAATCTGACTGCTGTTTGGTAAATTACCACATGCTGCTGATCGACTGGCCCGAGGGATGTGTGAATTTTCCTCGACATCCGGTTAGGTACCAGAAAACTCAAAATTGTAATATGGAAACACAATGCAATGTCTGTAGCATAATGCGCAGCAATCGGATGATAATCGCGGTGGGCATCACAACAGTCTTTTGGGGTCTTAAACCATGTAAGTTTGTCTGAGAACGTGTGGATCCCAGTTTGGGGTTGAATTTTGCGATACAATTTTGCATTTGAATCTGGTGGTATGTGTAAGCAGAGGTTGGGCGAGGGGTCGTCCCAGTACACGTTTTCTTCACATTCAAATCTGTACGTCGACTTCTTCGCGCGACGGTGGCATAGTCTTAGGACCTGCGGAACGTTACTTCAAAGAAAATATTCGCTGGATGCAAATGCACTCTAACTCATCATGTCTGAGCATTGTAGCTAATAGAGCGGAGAGAGCAAACATGTCGATGGCTGCAGTGGTTATGGATGAAGATGCGGATATCCAACGTTTGTACTTTGGAACAGTGCCGCCATCTAGGGATGAGGAAACTGCATCTTTACAACCGCCAATCCCGCGGCTGTACGTATTCCTGAGATTTGGGATCTATGAATTCGAACTCAAATGAACCATTTCAACAAAGATTCACTCAACAGTTGCTTTCTGTGAGCATCTGTTGGTTGTGCCGCGATTCTGCTGGTTTGTTTGCGCTTGGTGGGACCAGTCACATTTCTCAATTAAGACTCAACAAGTGCTACAGGACTTTGGTGTTCATGGATTTCAATTTATGTAGCTTATGAGGTGTACGGGTTTAGGATATGCGGAAACTAGCAGTGGGATGGAATCTGTAGTGTTCCCCTTTTACGATCACATGGCAGGACTCCGTTTTTGTATCCTACAACTAACCTGATGTTGAATTTGTTTTATGGCAGCGCCAGCACGTGCCGCCGTCGCGTACATCAGGCATGGGGTTTCCCTTTGTTCTCGGGAAAACGATTTGCATGAATCTAGGGGTGACGAAATCGAGCCAAACAAATACAAAGGCAGTACGATGCCTTTGTTCGTACCTTCAACCTAAGAGCAAACAGAATGTTGCCCAACTTGCCAAACCCTCAATGGACTGTCAAATTCCAAGAATCATAACAACAGAACCTCGAAAAGGGACTGTCCGGGCTGGGATTTCAATATTTACTTCTGCTCATCCCTCGTTAAGAATGCCTCAACGACTTGAGTGTGCGCAGCAAAAGCCTACAGTGGCGTTTTCATCCAGTGAAGACGAAGAGGAGCCTACCAATGTGCCAGCCAAGCCCAAGATACAGGTAAGTAGTGCTCCAGATTATTGGTCCCAGGGATAGTTGGACCTCTCAACCTCCATCAGAAAAATGCTTTGTCATGCTAGTTCTAGATTTTCTACATACCACCTGCAATCAACTGCGCCTGTTCTGTAATTTTGCACTGTTTGCAATTTTGCGAGCAGTGCGAGAACCCTTTTGCTGGGCATTATCTTGCAACGTTTGACGGATGTCCTAAACATCAGAGCTCGAATCCCTTTCGCACGTTTTCCCTCTTGACGATCGTCATTACGCCGCTCAGTGGCTGGCACAACCATTCAATGTTGCGTAAAGTAAAAGCTGAGTGGGCTTGGTAGCATCGACCACCATCACAACAATTCGTTGATATTCCAAGTGCTGTGCATGGCGTTTGTGGTCCGTTTGTGTTTTGCAGCTGCGAATTCGTGACGCGAGTAAGACCCAGACCATTGACGCCTCCGCACTGCGCAAAGCTTCCTCGTCGCTCAGCCTGAACAAGCCACCCCAAAAGCTGGGGTGAGCCTAGTCCAATGTCGCCGCCTGCGCATGCCCACCCGCTACCCGCAATTTCAATCTCGTACTTCTTCTGTTTTCTTCTTCTATTTCAGGGCTCAGGGTTGACGCATACCCCTAAATCATTCCTTTCTTGCTCTTTGTTCTCTTCCATTTGTTTTCATTTTGCGTGTTTCCATTATTGATTTCGCCTTTATGGAGGACATATGCCTTGCGCACCAACACAAAATGGTTGAGGCTTCTCGCAATACTGCCCTTGTTCTTCGACCATACCTCTGTCTCTGCCCTGTGTCGCAAGCCATTGAATGACCACGGGTCCAGACTTTGTGTATAGTGCTGAACTCTTCACACGATTGCAGATCTAACAGTCTGTGTTGAAACAATGGGTCTTTGTGCTTTGTCGCCTGACGTGGAATATCACCTTTCAATTCTATCAGTGTTCTTCCTATCCTATGATGTTCTGTGCGTCATATGCAAAAGCTGTGGCGGTCGTGGAGTTTAAACGTTTGGCCCATGTGATACTGATATTTTCGTATCACCATCAAATGGGCGATATATGGCTACTGCGCATTGCAAGATTTAGACCAACTCGACGCTTGTACATGTGTGCATGCATCATCTGCCTTTAGGGTACCAGAAGATCCCTGACTTTGTTATCTCAGCTTTTGAGCAATTGATTCGCAAATTCGCGAAGGAAATTTCAATCGCCGAAATCCCACTTCAACTGGCCTCCATATGCTTAAAATATCCAAAAATGATGCATTTCTTGGCATATTCCTTGCCCACTGCTCGTTTGGTGAAGCAACAGTCCTCAGTCGTCAAGAGGAAGAGTGAGGGCCCGGATTACATAATACTTGGTAATTGTGACCCACTATGGCCGGTGGGAGTCAACTAGGAGCAAATTCAGCCACCTCCACTAGCTATTCACTCTTTCATGTCTGGCATGTTCAAACGATTTTGGTTTTCAAGTACACAATTCTTGGTACCTCAGAGCACACAGCGACGGTGTGAAAACTGTTGCAATCAAGCGCTCGCCTGTTTGATATCTTCGAATGCGATAAAGTATTGGAAGTTACAATGATGTAGTTGCAAGCCGTAATGTGCCTTCTTCCAGCATTCCAGGTGTACCATAAGCCATGCTGGTGATGTACTATAAGCCATGCTGGCTTAACACATTATAGCAGTCCCAAACCCCTTCTGAAGGCGGTAGGAGTTTTCCAGACATATTTCTGTGTCAGCTTGTTTGTGTGCATAGCAAAGATGCGCCTCTGCTGTGGTGTGTGTGCTATTGATAGGCGAATTCGGAGTCTTTACAATCTCGAGTACTGGGCTGGTGCTGCTTCAGGTCCAGTGCGCGGGCCAAAACTTCTCAACCAGTTGACGACCCGTTTGATCCAATACCGTCTGGCGTGGATGATTTTTCCAATCAGTTCAAATCCTCCGACAGCCACCCGGAAGCCTTTGGGAGTTGTTTTCAGACCTCTGCTGTAAACACCAATGAGGAAGAAGCTGCCCACACAATTTCCGACGACCCATTTGAACAAACAAACAGGTGTGTGTTCTGGTGCTTGTCAAGTTCTCATGTGTCTGTTCCCTGCTCCTTTGTAATTCCTCATAAACGTATGAGTA